>SMDT01001264.1:0-101763 GCA_005392925.1 Aquilaria sinensis
TAAAGCTAATGGAAAGTCCAATGCTAGTTCTTCTTCAGCTGCACTGAAACCAAAGGGTGGTGTGGCAAAGGAAGGGGAGTGCTTCCATTGTAAGCAACCTGGACACTGGAAGCGCAATTGCAAGCTCTATCTTGAAGAACTTGCTAAGGAAAAGGGAAGTAAGACTTCCACTTCAGGTATTTTTGTTATAGAGGCTAACTTTTCTACTTCCTCATCTTGGGTATTGGATACTGGATGTGGATCTCACATTTGTGCAAATGTGCAGGATCTAAGTAGAAGTAGAAGATTGGCCCGAGGTGAAGTGGACCTACGTGTTGGAAATGGAGCAAGGGTTGCTGCCTTAGCCGTAGGGACTTATGTTCTCACTTTACCTAGTGGATTAGTTTTAGAATTAGACAACTGCTACTTTGTGCCTACTATTAGTAGAAATTTGATTTCTGTTTCTTGTTTGGACAAGAAAGGTTTTTCATTTATAATAAAGGACAAATGTTGTTCTATTTATTTGAATGAAATCTTTTATGGTAGTGCTCAACTTAGCAATGGGTTGTATGTTCTAGACCTCGAAGATCCAATCTATAATGTGAATACCAAGAAGGTCAGATTAAATGATTCAAACCCGACCTATCTCTGGCACTGTCGCTTGGGCCATATAAATGAGACCCGCATATCCAAGCTCCATAAGGATGGACTCTTGGACTCATTTGATTTTGAATCATATGAGACATGTGAGTCATGTTTGTTGGGCAAGATGACCAAAGCCCCATTCATAGGGCAAAGTGAAAGGGCTAATGACTTACTAGGACTCATACATAGTGATGTATGTGGCCCTATGTCTACACAAGCTAGAGGAGGTTTCCAATACTTCATTACTTTCACTGATGACTTCAGCAGATATGGCTATGTGTATCTCATGAGACACAAGTCAGAATCCTTTGAAAAGTTCAAAGAATTCAAGAATGAAGTAGAGAATCAACTCGGGAAGAGTATCAAAGTGCTTCGATCAGATCGAGGTGGAGAGTACTTGGATCGAGAATTCCTTGACTATCTGAAGGAGTGTGGTATAGTATCACAACTCACTCCACCAGGTACACCTCAATGGAATGGTGTATCTGAAAGGAGAAATCGAACTCTGTTAGACATGGTTCGCTCTATGATGAGTCAAGCTGACCTTCCAAACTCCTTTTGGGGACATGCTCTAGAGACAGCCGCTTTTACACTAAACCGAGTTCCATCTAAATCGGTTCAAAAGACACCATATGAGATATGGAGTGGGAGGCATCCCAATTTGTCTTTTATGAAGATTTGGGGCTGTGACGCTTATGTGAAACGTCAATCCTCTGACAAACTAGGGCCCAAATCTCAAAAATGCCTTTTTGTTGGGTATCCCAAAGAAACAAAGGGTTACTATTTCTACAATCCTTCTGAGCAAAAAGTGTTTGTTGCTCGAACTGGTGTCTTTTTGGAGAAAGAGTTTATCTCTAAAGGAACTAGTGGGAGGAAAGTAGAACTTGAAGAAATTCAAGAACAACAAGGAGACATCGAACCTGAAATGGAACCTGAACAGACACCGCAAGATGTTGTGGTCAAGAGTCTATTGTTCCTGTAGCACAGAGCCCACGTAGGTCTGGTAGGATTCGGCGTGAGCCCGAGAGATATGGATTTCTTGTGACTCACACCAGGTGATGTGATGCTCATGGATCAGGATGAGCCCACAACCTACCAACAAGCTATGTCGGGGCCTGACTCTGAGAAGTGGCTAGTGGCCATGAAATCCGAGATGGAATCCATGTATGAAAACCAAGTATGGACTTTGGTTGACCCACCTGAAGGGGTAAAACCCATAGGGTGCAAATGGGTTTTCAAGAAGAAAACTGACATGGATGGTAATGTGATTACCTTTAAGGGACGATTGGTTGCAAAAGGTTTCAAGCAAATTCATGGTATTGACTATGATGAAACTTTTTCACCAGTTGCTATGCTTAAATTCATCCGAAATTTTGTTTGCTATTGCTGCACACTATGATTATGAGATATGGCAAATGGATGTCAAAACTGCATTCCTAAATGGAAAGCTACTTGAGGATGTGTACATGACACAACCTGAGGGTTTTGTCACTCCTGAGAATGCCAATAAAGTGTGCAAGTTGCAAAGGTCCATTTATGGACTGAAGCAAGCTTCTCGAAGTTGGAATCTTCATTTTGATGATGCAATCAAAGAGTTTGGTTTTATCAAAAATGAAGATGAACCTTGTGTCTACAAGAAGGTTAGTGGGAGCGCTATTGTCTTCTTGGTGTTGTATGTAGATGACATACTACTCATCGGGAATGACATTCCTGAGCTACAGTCTGTGAAGACTTGGCTAGGGAAATGTTTCTCTATGAAGGACTTGGGTGAAGCAGCCTATGTGTTAGGCATCAGGATCTATAGAGATAGATCTAGAAAGCTTCTTGGCCTAAGTCAAAGTACATATATTGACAAGGTGCTAAAGAGGTTTAGCATGCAAGATTCCAAGAAAGGATTCTTGCCCATGTCACATGGTATCAACTCTTTCTAGATCTCAGTGTCCGAGTACAACCGAGGAGAGAGAGCGAGAGAGCGCATGAGTAAGATTCCATATGCCTCAGCAATTGGATCTATCATGTATGCCATGATATGTACTCGTCCCGATGTCTCATATGCTTTGAGCATGACGAGTAGGTACCAATCGAACCCCGGTGAGAGTCACTGGACAGCTGTTAAGAACATCCTTAAGTACTTACGAAGGACTAAGGATGCATTCTTGGTCTTTGGAGGTGAAGATGAGCTCGTTGTAAGGGGTTACACCGATGCAAGCTTCCAATCCGATAAGGATGATTTTAGATCGCAATCTGGTTATGTGTTTTGTATTGGTGGTGGTGCTGTCAGCTGGAAGAGTTCAAAGCAAGAGACAGTAGCTGACTCTACAACAGAATCTGAGTACATTGCCGCCTCTGATGCTGCGAAGGAGGCAGTTTGGATCAAGAAGTTCATCACTGAACTTGGAGTGGTTCCAAGCATTGCCGACCCGATAGAGCTCTATTGTGACAACAATGGAGCAATCGCACAGGCTAAGGAACCTCGATCTCACCAGCGATCCAAACACATACTCCGACGCTATCATCTCATCAGGGAGATCATCGAGAGGGGTGATGTAAGGATATGCAGGACTTCGACAGACAGCAACATTGCTGATCCACTGACAAAGCCCCTTACGCAGCAGAAGCATGATAGCCATTCTAGGTCCATCGGTATTAGATACATGGATGATTGGCTTTAGTGCAAGTGGGAGATTGTTAGTGTTGTGCCCAAAAGCCAATCATGAGATTATTGTATTTTTTGCACATTGAGTCATGATATTTTATTAAGGCATTAATCCAGCAATTATGTTTGTTGTTTTATTTCTGCATAACGTAATAAACATAATTGTAACCCTAGAATAATGATATTCTCAAACGTCCCTAGTCTAGTATTATTGTGGAGCGGGTTGCAATAATACATAATGACTAGCATATGTGGAGACTAATATGAGATATGTAGTCTACATATGGGTACAAGTTGGAGAACTTGTGTACTGGACCGACCCACCATGAGAACACTACATGGATCGTTATATGAGTGTCATAAGTGATTCTCATAGTGATCATGGTATATGTAGTCCTTTGACCTAAGATCATCAAGGTTCCCTACATGTGAGTCACATACTTTGATACTTTCCTTTGTTGCTCGTAACTGAGTGAACTTGAAGGAGGTCATTGGGTATGTCACATATCATGCGGAAGGGATTTGTATGATCAAGATGGGATTTGTCCCTCCTATGTAACGGGAGTGATATCTTCGGGCCCCTTGATAGAGTGAGACTTAGAAAAATGCATGGCCATGCTCGGATGAGTTGATATACGATATCAATGTCATCAGTTTTTAAGTTGGTCTACTCGGTAATCAAGAAACCAAAGATTGGGCTATACGAGAGTGACACATTCCATGTCTCGTGCTTAGTCTTGATATCTTGGACAAAGGGACAATGGCATATATCGGTGAATGATCATAAAGGTTTAGTCGAATCATTGACAATCTTGTCACTTGGGTAGCAATGATGTGTTGCTAGACACCGCTCATTGCTTATGATCATAAATGTGATTTATGATCATTGCCAATGTGGTAAGAGCCTATTGGGTCGCACACATAGAGCTATTTGGATCATTAGAGTGCATGGGCTAATTATTTGGGTTATGGTTTCACAATAATTTCGTAATTAATAATGGGCCCAAAAGTTGAGCCATTATTAAGCCCGAAATTAAAGCCTAATTGGATTAGGGCTTTGAAACCCATTAGGCCTGGAAGTTGAGTCTCACTATAAATACAACTTTTAGTGAGAAATTCGCAGGTCTCCTTGCCCTAGCCTCCCAAAAGGACAGCCGCACTCTTCTCTTGCAATTCCTTGGAGGACGCAAGCTAGCACTGCGAAGCGCAAGAGAAACGCATCTGCCGGGACGGTGGAAGCATGGTGATCCCGAGAGGCTTGTGTGGATACCATAGAGAAGCCTTGAACACGTCAACTGTTCAGGTTTTGTGATTCGACTCTACAGTTGAGGTGAGAGATCTCAACCGAAAAATTAGGTATGAAAATTTTCGAACACCCGGTTTACCCCATTTCACTTGGATCCTGGAGGGTTTCGGTTAAATTCCACTGTACTTGTTTGGCTCCCGAAACCCAACACGTTGCCAGGGAAGTAAAATTATAGTACAAGTTTAATTTTTTTTTTATTCTTTTTGTTCTTTTTATTTTATTTTATTTTATTTTGTTCTTTATATGGCAGGCTGAGCCTCCTACCTCTTAATTTGTGTTAATCTTATTTTTCTTTATTTTTCTTTATTGTTGAATGGAAGGCTGAGCCTCCTACCTATTTTTTGTTCACTTTTTTTTTTATTTTTCTTATTATTATTGTATGGAAGGCTGTGCCTCCTATTGATATTTATTTTTCTTGTTATTATTTTGTTTATGTATGAAGGCTTGGTCACGTACATCAAGTGGTAAACTGGTAAGAGAATCTTTATCTTCTTCAAACATGGTTGAACCCATTAATGATCAAGAAAACAACCATTCTCTACATAATGGCCAAGATCGACCTAGGACACTTAGAGAACACATAAACCCTATAAGGAATAGCACTCCATCATGTCTAATTTTTCTTATTGATGCATGTAACTTCAATTTTAAGCCAGGTATTATTCAACTTTTACCAAGTTTTCATGGCGTTGATCCTAAAAATCCATACTTGCATTTGAGAGAAATTGAGAAAGTTTATCACACATATAACAACCTAAATTATAACATGAACACCATCAAGCTTAAGATTTTTCCTTTTTCTTTAAAAGATAAAGCTAAAATTTGGCTATAGAATGTTAGGTCAGGCTCTATTAATTCATGGGATGAACTGCAACAACAATTTTTGAAAAAAAAAATTTCCTGCCCATAGAACAAATTCTTTCAAAAGGAAAATCACCACTTTTACACAAAAATCAGGAGAAACTTTTTACCAGTGTTGGGATAGATACAAAGATTTACTTAACACATGCCCACACCATGGTTTTGAAACTTGGAGATTAGTCTCACATTTTTATGAAGGTTTGTCACCTAGGGAAAGACAAATGGTAGAAATGATGTGCAATGGAACATTTGAGGATAAAGATCCTAACGAGGCAATGAATTACCTAGACATGTTAGCAGAAAATGCACAGAATTGGGACACCGCTGGTACCTATGAGGCCCCAGGTAAGACTCAAACCCTTGCATCTAGTGGAGGCATATATCATCTTAAGGAAGATAATGACCTTCAAGCAAAATTTGCATCTCTAGCTAGAAAGGTTGAAGCTTTAGAAATGAAGAAAATTGGTCAATTAAAATCTGTTGAAGAAATTGTTTGTCACATTTGTGAGACCAATGACCATCCCACTAGCAATTGCCCAACCTTGCCCTCTTTCAAAGAATGTTTCCATGAACAAGTCAATGCATTGAACAACTTCAAGAGACCAACCCAAAATCCATACTTGCAAACTTACAATCCTGGTTGGAGGAATCACCCAAATTTCAGTTGGAGAAGTGATAATCATGCTCAATCGTCACAACCACCTTTGCACACCCAACAAAATTTTCAACAATCTCAAGGGTATGCACCATATGTTCCTCCTCTTAGGAAAAATCTTGAAGATACATTGCATTCATTCATTGAAAAGCAAGAGTCCATCAATGCTCAAACAAGTCAAAATGCTCAAACAAGTCAAACCATGATTGATTTGAAAGATACTCTTGCAAAATTTGCATCTGCACTCAACATTCAGGAGAAAGGAAAATTTCCTTCTCAACCACAACCAAATCCCAAAGGTCAAACCATGGATCAAGTGAAGTCAATCATTACACTTCGTAGCGGTAAGGTTGTTGAAAAATCCATTCCTGATCCTTGTGAAGGAGACGATGAGTCGACTTCTAAGAGTAAAGAAGGGGTTGAACCTATACCAAGCGAAGAACAAATTGAATCTCCACCAACACCTCCATTTCCTCAGGCGTTAACTATTCCTAAGAAGGTGAATAAGAATCCTGAAATTCTTGATATCTTCAAGCAGGTAAAGATCAATATCCCCTTGTTGGATGCAATTAAACAGGTACCTTCTTATGCCAAATTTTTGAAGGATTTGTGCACTGTTAAAAGAAAACTGAATGTGAAAAAGAAAGCCTTCTTGGCCGAACAGGTAAGTTCTGTTATTCAAAATAACACTGCTTTGAAATACAAAGATCCTGGCTGTCCAACAATTTCATGTTTCGTTGGAGAACATAAAATTGAGCAAGCATTACTTGATCTTGGGGCTAGTGTAAACTTACTTCCATATTCAGTTTACCAAAAACTAAATTTGGGTGAGTTAAAACCAACTGAAGTAACTCTTTTGCTTGCTGACAGATCAGTGAAAGTGCCTAGAGAAATCATTGAAGATGTGTTAGTCCAAGTTGATAAATTTATATATCCTGTGGATTTTATTGTTTTTGACACACCACTAGTGGAAATCAAGAATTCAATACCTGTTATTTTGGGACGTCCATTTTTAGCAACCTCTAACGCTTTGATTAATTGCAGGAATGGATTGATGAAGTTGACATTTGGGAATATGACATTGGAGTTAAATATTTTCAATTTGTTTAAGCAACCTCCCAAAAAAGAAGATGAAGGTGAAGATGTCTTCATTATTAACGCAACTAAGGAAAACTATATCCAAGAAGGGAGTATCTCTAATCCTCAAGAAAATAGGCCAGTTAATTCATTTGAATCAAATATGCACGTAGATCAGGATACATTTGACATTTGTGCATTGTTTGATTCTTCACTGGTGAAGGGAAACACATGTTGGAAACCGAAAATTGAAGAGCAAAATAAAATTCACATAATTGAGTTGAAGCTTTTACCCAAACAATTGAAGTACCTAATGTCAGAGAAAGATGCTAAATCAAGGCTGATACACTGGATCATATTGCCCCAAGAATTCAACACTGTGGTTAAGGATAAGATAGGCACCAAAAATGTTGTCGCTGACTATTTGTCAAGTCTGACAATGAATTCAACAATTGAGGCTACACCCATAAATTATTGTTTTCCTGACAAATTTCTATTTTCTGTCACTACAGTACCTTGGTTTGCTAATATTGTCAATTTTTTGGTGACAGGACAGATGCCAGCTCAATGGAGTATTCAAGATAAGAAGAAATTTCCACATGAGGTGACAAATTTTTATTGGGATAACTCTTATCTTTTCAAATCCTGTCCTGACCAGATATTTACGAGATGCATACCTGAGGATAAGGTAAAAAGTGTCATTGAATTATCTCATTTTGAAACGTGCGAAGGGCATTTTTTGTCAAAGAAAATAGCTGTAAAGATTTTGCAGTCTGGATTTCATTGGCCCTCTTTGTTTAAACACGCACATGCATTCTGCAGAGCCTTTGAAAATTGTCAAAAAGTAGGATTCATTTCTCCCCGGTTAAGTGGCGGATACAGTACTCCGTGGCTCTCAAGTCGGTTGTTTCAGTTTCCCATAATAACTGATTTCTTTCTCTCATCTCTCAATTTTTTCTCACTAATGGATTCTGCTCTTTCTGCTTTGCGAAAGTACTTTCCTTCTCTCCCAATGAATGTTCTTAAAAGGATTTACCAAGTTAGATGTGAATGATTAAGAGTTTTGATGCACACAGGCATTCCTGAAGATGTGCGTTGGTTAATTGAAGCTAAGTTCCATTTAGCTGGTGAAACCCCAGATACATTTGTGTCTCATATGCCTAGCTTAGGCAAAAGCTGTTATGCCAAAAAGTGTAAAGTGAAAAGGTTACGAGTCTATCACAAATGTGGTCGATGGACTTGTGATACTAGATGTCGTTCTTTAGGAATGGTGTCCAATAATCGTGAAGATAAAATATAATTCATCAAGAATGCCCTGAGTAAGGATTCTTTGGATAATATCCAATTGACTCTTGAGACGCATTCTTGTGGATTAGTGCAAAATGAACTTCTTGGTTTATGGAGTATTTTTCATAAAGAACGAGAGCGTTATAGTCTTGGGAATCTGACTTTAAAAGACCCTGTTTGCCAGTTTGTAAGAAAACTGGATGGGAAGCAAATCCCTGACTCATAGAAGGTGTTGAAGCCGTTACTGGACGTAAAACCAGTGGAAGATGTGAGCCACAGTCACAACTACTGTACATACACGCTGTTATTGTTGAAAATTTTCTTTTTTTTTCTGACAATAATCTACCTACTCCTGTAGGTGTAATCATTGCATTATCCTTTCATCTCTATAAATGCATGTTCTTCTTTTCATTTTTCACAGGGTTAAGGATAGAAATGGAGGGAACCTCAACTCGTAAATTCTGAAATATTTGTGTATTTTGTGGAGCTTTTCCTAGAAAGGATGAAGAGTTCTTGAGGGCAGCCAACCATTTGGGTAGAGTACTAGCTGAGCGAAAAATACATTTGGTTTATGGGGGAGGTAGTGTCGGATTGATGGGAGGTGTAGCAACAGCAGCATCTGTAGGGGGTAGCCAAGTTTTGGGTATCATCCCTGCACCTTTGAAATTGATTTCTGGAGGCACGATTGGAGAAGAATTAGTGGTTAAAAACTTGCAAGAGTGTTTGTTGCAAATGCTCTATAATTCTGATGCCTTTATTGCTCTACCAGGAGGGTTTGGCACATTGGGGGAAATTTTTCAAATTACTTCCATGGCCCAACTTAATTTGCACCAGAAACCCATTGGGCTGTTGAATGTTAACAATTTCTTTGCAGGTCTGTTATCTTTTATGGATCATGCTATGCAGGAGAAATTTATCTCAGAGACGGCACGACGGATCCTAATATCTGCATCAACTGCTGAAGAATTGCTAGACAAAATGCAAGCTTTCGTTCCTAAACCAGATCTAGCAGTGATTCAGATAGACTGGACACGACAGTCTTTCCCAATCAGTTCCATCCCATAAGTATCCTTTACCCTGCTTGTCATTTTTATTTTTGTTAATAAGTGAGAAGCACTGTGGAAGAGAGCAATCAGACTTGTGGATCTTTTTATCTTGTCTTTTAGTTTTACTATCAGCATTTTCTTTATTTTGGTTTAAGTTATTTCAGGTTTTTCATTTTCAATAACTACCATTTCAGGTAATCTCTTCTTCACTCTTCTTATCTATATTTTGACATTGGGGACAATGTCTTAATCTGGTTGGGGGGAGGGATAGTTGTCACATTTTTTTTTCTTCTTTTCTTCTTTTAGGATAGTTTCTCTCATGCTGATATTAAAACCATTAGACAAAGCCCTTAGTTTATGATGGCTGAGTAAAGAGTAATTTTACTCTTGAGACGCATCCTATTAGGCATGCTAGTGCATAACATTTTTTAGCTAGGTTTCAACCATATTTGGATGACATATGTCACAAGTAATCTATATTTTCTAATGAAAATATTAGATGAAACCTGAATAGGATTCCAAACATCCATTCCCTTGCATAATTTGTATAGTTTTATTGTAAATTTTTTTATATTTTTATGGTAGTGTTGATTATTGATTTTCATTTTTAATTTTATTTTATTTTCCATGTAGGAAGTCCCAAAAAGCATAAATAGTTGCATCTTAGGAACATTTAGTTTATGAATTTAAATTATTTGTTTGCATTTAGGAACCCAACTCAAAAAAATATCATCATTGGACCCAAAAAAGAATCTTTTCTTTTTTAATCATTATTTAAACTTTATACATAAAAAAATTGTAAATTTACACCTTAAATGGTTGTTAAGTAATTTTTAAAAGCAGTTAAAGTATGTTGCTTGTTACCTAAGGAAAATAAATAACCGGTGAGCACTTTTGAGCCCTTAGTGTTTATTAGGATGTGTGAATTTCTTTGTTGAGAGTGCTTACTTTGTGTTTTGAGCTAGACCTTGCTTGGATGGGTGACCTTAAGGACCCATGCAACCTCACTTCTTGTATGTAAATTTAAGGAAGAAGATGGCATTTTAGGGCCAACCACTTACCAAAAGGCTAACCTTGTACATTATCCCTTAGTGAGCCCCTTTGAGCCTTATAGCCTTATTCTTTGTTTGAACCCTATATGTTTAACCACTTCCACTTCATTTTGATCCTTTAATGTCCTTGGAACTAGTGATGCTTATGTGATTATGGGCTTAGAGAATTAAAATGAATGTGTTGTTTTTTTGTAAAATAAAGAATAAGTGTGGGGTGTACTTCAGAATATGTTAGGTTACCTTGTGCTTAAATTGTGATAGTAGAAAAATTGGGGTGAGTTGAGCTTGAATAATAAAAATTGAGTGTGTATCATTGGATGGTTGAGTTTTAAACAAATGTTGATTTGTTATTTATAATAGAAAAAGGCAAAAGCAAGACCATAAGAAAAAGCCCTCGCAAAATAAAGTTAAAAAAAATATAAAATAAATTAAAAAAAAACTCTTTCGTTTCATAATACTTGGCCTCTTTTTCTTTTATGGCAGTCTAAAAAAAATTGTTCTCTTTCCCTTTCAAATAAAATTATATATGCTCATACCCATGTGAATCCATACTAAAGTAAAGATGAAAGACATCTTCTTTTATCTTTTTCTGATAGATAAATGCATAATCATGGGAGACAATTTTGAAAAAAAAAAACACAACTTCAGCCTTAATATTTGTTCAAGTCAAATGAGGCCAGCTATTTTGAAATAGAGAGAGGTAAAAAAAAACAAAGAAAAAAAAGAAAAAAAAGTGTTAAATTCAATAAGTTTAAAACTCAACCATATTTGTTTTCTAAACTCATGTGTTGATAAGGAATTGTGTTTTGGAGAGGACTTGGAGACTAGGGTTGAGTTGGGTATTTAGTGTTTTAAGTGCCCATATTTATTATTCATTGTATTACTAGTTCTCTTAAACTCCACCATTAAAAAGCTTCCATCCGATTCCCGCTTTCACCAAACCCAGCCTCATTACAACCTTGTATAAAGACCATTGGACTTAAATTTACATGCAGTCCCCTTTTGGGAATCTAGTGAGGGTGAAGTTGGATCCCCTTGCAAGCTCCGGATTGAGAAACACAAAGTAAGCTGTTCACAAACCCACCTTAAAATAAGTGCAAATACTTAGAGAGTGATCTTCTACCTCTGGTAACAAGGACTTAACTTTTTCTCCTTTCATTAATTACTTGCAAGTCAAGTTTACAAGTTTTATATATTCATAGCATGATTTGTCATGAGTTGTTAGATTATGTATTTTGTTTATTTTCTTAGGTTACACTTGCTAGGGACTAGCAAGAACCTGGTTGGGGGGTGTGATGAATACTCATAAGTGTATTGTTATTAAGGGTTTAAATCATCATTATACACTTTGAGTATGATTAATTTCTATATTCTGAGCATTTTTCCACCGGGTTACTATTCATGCATTTTCACTATTCACACACATTTTTACTATTCATAGTTACTATTCACCAACTTACTGTTCATACGCATATTTCACTGTTCATACGCGTATTCACTGTACATGTTGGTTTACTGTTCATTAATATTAAAATATATATATTAAATAATTATTTTTTATGTAGGTAAAAATTATCACTTGGCGGCCCTTCACGAGAAAAAATCATATCTGGAGCTGTAGGCATCGGAACTGAGTGATTCCAAATTCATCTGAAAGCCAACACATAGATCTTCAACTCTGCTTCATTCCGCAAGCTAGTTTGATCATTTTCATTGCCGAAATCTGATTATAGATGAGACCTTTCGTTATTTCGTGTGCTGAAGAGCAGTTTCGGTAGAAAAATCATAACTTGAGCTACGGATGTCTGATTTGAATGAGCAAGCTATTGATTCGAAGCTAAAGAGGAGATCTACAACTTCTGTGCTTTGAGGAAGAGCTGATCTGATGTCTACAATGGTTGAAAAATTAAAAGAAGTTGCGGCCTGCCATTATTGATTTGTATTTACCTACATTTTACCATTTTATTTTTACCATTTCACCCACCCCAAAACTCTATAAATAGGCACCTTGGGGGGAGGGTGAAGGTTGCCATTTCTTAGGCCTCCTTTATGTTCTTGTTTCATCTTTAGCTTTTCTTCTTTGTTCTTGTTCTTGTTTTCAATACCGAAGCTCTGTCCAAGTGTTTTCTCGTTCTTCTTCTTTGTTCTTCTTTGATCTTTCAATCCATGTTTATTTCATCTTTCTACATTTTGTTTATTTTTATTATGTCTAACAAATCTTCTTTTTGCTAAGGTGAAAGAATGAAGCTTTTGGTATAGAGGCTATGATTGGTTTGAATGGATCACAATGTTAACGGCATTTTCTTCCTTAATCTATTTAACTTCCTTTCTTGTTAAGTAGGAGTCTCGATTCATCATAGTCAAATCATTGGCACAAAAGCTGCTTGATTCTCTCTGTAGAACATGGCTCTGCCGGCTATATTGGAATGTTGAGTTATTGTCGACAAAGGTTGGCATGATGAATCCTTGAACCCATTAGCAAGCGTCAACATTTTAAGATCAATGAAAGTTAATACTAACTAAATTCCCCGATTGGGATCTCCTCTATGTGTGGATTCCAATTGAGTGGTAAGATGGGCTAAAATTAATCATAACCGATATACTAAAAGTGGATCCCCTAACCTTAGCTATTTTATTTGAATTTGAGTTTTTAATCAACACCTGTTCACACCTTGCACTAATATCTTCCCGTATTACCAAATCTATAATTTGTATTTCTTAACTCACTTCCTTGTGGTTCGACACTCAGACTCCCAAGATTCTATTACTTATGACAACCTACACTTGGGTTACAACTGCTAGAGTGTAGCAGCATTCGAAGGCCACGACCTCAGCAAACAAGAATAATATGAAGAAGTTATGCCAGTTCCACGGAGACCATGGGCACGGCACCGAGGACTGCTTTGAACTGAAAAAGTACATCGAATCTCTGATCAAGCAAAGGCAACTTTGGCGATACCTACAGATGCTGTCCCCCAATGGAAAAAGGGAAGAGGAAATGAAAGGGGAAGATAAGGACTATGATTCTGACCGATGTCAGAATCGAAGTCCTAGAAAGTATCCACCACTTCCGGCGGGAGTAATCCAGACAATCACTACTGGGATACTCAGCTGAGAGGAAAGGAAAGTCCGGGAAATCTCGATGATAGAATTCAGAAACCCAGCAAACATGCTTGTTCGGAAAGATGGGTTGACCAAGAAGTTCCCCCATGATGAACCCCTCCTAATCATGGCATGGATAGGGAGATGGGACATCAAAAGAGTGCTCATTGATGATGGTTCCAATGCTGATGTTCTATTCTCCCACCTGTTACCGAACTTGGGCATCTCAAAAGGGGACCTCAAACCTGTTACCTCCTCTACCTTCGGAGTAAGTCCATCTGAACTCCCTGTGCTTGGGTGGATCGATCTGCCCTTGATGTTAAGGGGAACTTCGGTTTAGAACAACAAAGAGCTCTTTGGCTCCATGATGACAAGGTTCATTGTAATAGATGTCCCTTCTTCATACAATGCCATCCTAGAGGTTATGATTGGTTTGAATGGATCACAACGTTAACGGTATTTTCTTCCTTAACCAATTTAACTTCCTTCCTTGTTAAGTATGAGTCTCGATTCATCATAGTCAAATCATTGGCACAAAAGCTGCTTGATTCCCTCTGTAGAACATGGCTCTGCCTGCTATATTGGAATGTTGAGTTATTGTCGACAAAGGTTGGCATGATGAATCCTTGAACCCATTAGCAAGCGTCGACATTTTAAGATCAATGAAAGTTAATACTAACTAAATTCCCCGATTGGGACCTCCTCTATGTGTGGATTCCAATTGAGTGGTAAGATGGGCTAAAATTAATCATAACCGATATACTAAAAGTGGATCCCCTAACCTTAGCTTTTTTATTTGAATTTGAGTTTTTAATCAACACCTGTTCAGACCTTGCACCAATATCTTTCCGTATTACCAAATCTATAATTTGTATTTCTTAACTCACTTCCCTGTGGTTCGACACTCAGACTTCCAAGATTTTATTACTTACGACAACCTACACTTGGGTTACAACTGCTGGAGTGTAGCAGCGTTCGAAGGCCATGACCTCAGCAAACAAGAATAATATGAAGAAGTTCTACCAGTTCCACGGAGACCATGGGCACGGCACCGAGGACTGCTTTCAACTAAAAAAGTACATCGAATCTCTGATCAAGCAAAGGCAACTTCAGTGATACCTACAGATGCTGTCCCCCAATGGAAGAAGGGAAGAGGAAAGGAAATGGGAAGATAAGGACAATAATTCTGACCGAAGTCAAAATCGAAGTCCCAGGAAGCATCCACCACCTCCGGCGGGAGTAATCCAGACAATCACTACTGGGATACTCAGCCGAGAGGAAAGGAAAGTCCGGGAAATATCGATGATAGAATTCAGAAACCCAGCAAACATGCTTGTTCGGAAAGATGGGTTGACCAAGAAGTTCCCCCATGATGACGCCCTCCTAATCATGGCATGGATAGGGAGTTGTGACATCAAAAAAGTGCTCATTGATGATGGTTCCAATGCTGATGTTCTATTCTCCCACCTGTTACCGAACTTGGGCATCTCAAAAGGGGACCTCAAACCTGTTACCTCCTCTACCTTCGGAGTAGGTCCATCAGAACTCCCTGTGCTTGGGTGGATCGATCTGCCCTTGATGTTATGGAGAACTTCGGTTTAGAACAACAAAGAGCTCTTTGGCTCCATGATGACAAGGTTCATTGTAATAGATGTCCCTTCTTCATACAATGCCATCCTAGAGGTTATGATTGGTTTGACTGGATCACAACGTTAACGGTATTTTCTTCCTTAATCTATTTAACTTCCTTCCTTGTTAAGTAGGAGTCTCGATTCATCATAGTCAAATCATTGGCACAAAAGCTGCTTGATTCCCTCTGTAGAACATGGCTCTGCCAGCTATATTGGAATGTTGAGTTATTGTCGACAAAGGTTGGCATGATGAATCCTTGAACCCATTAGCAAGCGTCGACATTTTAAGATCAATGAAAGTTAATACTAACTAAATTCCCCGATTGGGACCTCCTCTATGTGTGGATTCCAATTGAGTGGTAAGATGGGCTAAAATTAATCATAACCGATATACTAAAAGTGGATCCCCTAACCTTAGCTATTTTATTTGAATTTGAGTTTTTAATCAACACCTGTTCAAACCTTGCATCAATATCTTTCCGTATTACCAAATCTATAATTTGTATTTCTTAACTCACTTTCCTGTGGTTCGACACTCAGACTTCCAAGATTTTATTACTTACGACAACCTACACTTGGGTTACAACTGCTAGAGTTTAGCAGCGTTCGAAGGCCATGACCTCAGCAAACAAGAATAATATGAAGAACTTCTGCCAGTTCCACGGAGACCATGGGCACGGCACCGAGGACTGCTTTCAACTAAAAAAGTACATCGAATCTCTGATCAAGCAAAGGCAACTTCGGTGATACCTATAGATGCTGTCCCCCAATGGAAGAAGGGAAGAGGAAAGGAAAGGGGAAGATAAGGACTATAATTCTGACCGATGTCAAAATCGAAGTCCCAGGAAGCATCCACCACCTCCGGCGGGAGTAATCCAGACAATCACTACTGGGATACTCAGCTGAGAGGAAAGGAAAGTCCGGGAAATCTCGATGATAGAATTCAGAAACCCAGCAAACATGCTTGTTCGGAAAGATGGGTTGACCAAGAAGTTCCCCCATGATGACCCCCTCCTAATCATGGCATGGATAGGGAGATGGGACATCAAAAGAGTGCTCATTGATGATGGTTCCAATGCTGATGTTCTATTCTCCCACCTGTTACCGAACTTGGGCATCTCAAAAGGGGACCTCAAACCTGTTACCTCCTCTACCTTCGGAGTAAGTCCATCTGAACTCCCTGTGCTTGGGTGGATCGATCTGCCCTTGATGTTAAGGGGAACTTCGGTTTAGAACAACAAAGAGCTCTTTGGCTCCATGATGACAAGGTTCATTGTAATAGATGTCCCTTCTTCATACAATGCCATCCTAGAGGTTATGATTGGTTTGAATGGATCAAAACGTTAACGGTATTTTCTTCCTTAATCTATTTAACTTCCTTCCTTGTTAAGTAGGAGTCTCGATTCATCATAGTCAAATCATTGGCACAAATGCTGTTTGATTCCCTCTGTAGAACATGACTCTGCTGGCTATATTGGAATGTTGAGTTATTGTCGACAAAGGTTGGCATGATGAATCCTTGAACCCATTAGCAAGCGTCGACATTTTAAGATCAATGAAAGTTAATACTAACTAAATTCCCCGATTGGGACCTCCTCTATGTGTGGATTCCAATTGAGTGGTAAGATGGGCTAAAATTAATCATAACAAATATACTAAAAGTGGATCCCCTAACCTTAGCTATTTTATTTGAATTTGAGGTTTTAGTCAACACCTGGTCACACCTTGCACCAATATCTTTCCGTATTACCAAATCTATAATTTGTATTTCTTAACTCACTTCCCTGTGGTTCGACACTCAGACTTCCAAGATTTTATTACTTACGACAACCTACACTTGGGTTACAACTGCTAGAGTGTAGCAGCGTTCGAAGGCCATGACCTCAGCAAACAAGAATAATATGAAGAAGTTCTGCTAGTTCCACGGAGACCATGGGCACGGCACCGAGGACTACTTTCAACTGAAAAAGTACATCGAATCTCTGATCAAGCAAAGGCAACTTCAGTGATACCTACAGATGCTGTCCCCCAATGGAAGAAGGGAAGAGGAAAGGAAAAGGGAAGATAAGGACTATGATTCTGACCGATGTCAGAATCGAAGTCCCAGAAAGCATCCACCACCTCCGGCGGGAGTAATCCAGACAATCACTACTGGGATACTGAGCTGAGAGAAAAGGAAAGTCCGGGAAATCTCGATGATAGAATTCAGAACCCAGCAAACATGCTTGTTCGGAAAGATGGGTTGACCAAGAAGTTCCCCCATGATGACCCCCTCCTAATCATGGCATGGATAGGGAGTTGGGACATCAAAAGAGTGTTCATTGATGATGGTTCCAATGCTGATGTTCTATTCTCCCACCTGTTGCTGAGCTTGGGCATCTCAAAAGGGGACCTCAAACCTGTTACCTCCTCTACCTTCGGAGTAGGTCCGTCTGAACTCCCTGTGCTTGGGTGGATCGATCTGCCCTTGATGTTAAGGGGAACTTTGGTTTAGAACAACAAAGAGCTCTTTGGCTCCATGATGACAAGGTTCATTGTCATAGATGTCCCTTCTTCATACAATGTCATCCTAGGAAGGCAGACATAAGGAAATCTCCACATTCGTCCAGATGTGAAGTACTTAACGGTCACCTTCGGCTCGAAGGAAGGGAACGCAGGGATATTTATTGATCAAGCTGAGGTGAGGAAAGTCTTCATGAAGGCAAGACAAAGCCCAATGAAAGTTCATGCGTAGCTTTGGAAGAAAAGAGCATACTCGCTGAAGAGGCAATAGGATGAGAAAAAAAGTGACTTCGAACAAATAGAAACAGAGGATGTAGAACTTGTCCTGGGCTGAAGTACCCGAATGGGAAAAAAACTGGCCAAAGGTGATAAGGAAAAGCTTGTATCTTTTCTGTTAATGAACAAAGATCTATTTGTCTACTTTTCGAAGGAGATGCCTGGGTAGACCCTGGTATAATTCAACACAGTCTTAAAGTACGGTCGGAGGTAAAACCCATTCAACAAAAAAAGCGCAGCCTCTCGGAGTATAAGAGCAATTTTGTCAAAACCGAAGTCCAACGGTTAGTGGAAGCGGGTGTAATAAGAGAAGTCAAGTACCCTGAATGGCTTAGCAATGTTGTTATCACCACGAAGGAAAGGAGTGATAAGCTCCGAATGTGCATCGGCTTCTGAAACGTAAGCGATGCCTATCCTAAGGATTCTTATCCTTTATCACCTATAGATCAATTGGTGGACTCAACCGCTAAATATGGTCTACTTAGCTTCCTCAATGCCTTCAATGGATACCATCAAATCTGGATGGATCCCGAAGACGAGGAGAAAACCACCTTCATCGCCAATGTCGGGACCTACTGCTACATTAGAATGTCGTTCGGCCTTAAGAATGCAATGGCTACGTACCAAAGGCTGATGAACAGGGTGTTCGACTCCCAAATTAGGAGAAATATGGAAGTAGATGTCGACGATATGATAGTTAAGAGCAAACTGCCTAGTAATCATATCTTAGACTTAAAGGAAACATTCCATTGGCTTCGGGAATTCGGAATCCATCTCAACCCTAAGAAGTGCGTATTCGGGGTGAATGCGGGCAAGTTTCTTAGATTCATGGTCTCAGAAAGAGGTATCTATGGCAACCCAGAAAAGGTCAAGGCCCTGTTGGGATTCCAAACTCCCATTATGACCAAGGATGTGCAAAGACTCATGGGGAGAATCATGGCCTTTAGCAGATTCATTTCTAGATATAGGGATAGGTGCCGACCATTCTTCAAAGTGCTCACCAAAGTAGCAAAAAATGAAGGTGACTCTGGTCCCAAGGAACACCCTTGGAATGAAGATTGCCAAAAGGCTTGGGATGAGCTTAGAAACTACCTAACTCGTCGCCAACACTTGGCAGTTGCGGGAGGAAGAACCCCTCATCCTCTACCTCATCGTCACTGAAAAAGCAATAGGCTCGGTCTTAGTAAAGGAAGAGGGAGCAAAGAAATGGCCAGTGTACTATGTGAGTAAGTCCCCGCATGGTGCTGAAGTTAGGTACCCTCTTCTGTAGAAGGCCATCTATGCCCTAGTACTGCCAAGCAGAAGGTTGCAACCTTACTTCCAAGGGCACCCTATCATGGTCTGAGGTAACCTACCTTTTCAAGATGTCATGAGAAAGGTAGACCACTCAGGAAGATTGGCAAAATGGTGCATTGAGCTTGGTCAATATGACATCACTTATGAGCCAAGAAGGGCAATAAAGGCCCAAGCATTGGCGGACTTCAATCCCAAAAACCAAGGATACCCCTGAAGACCTAAAAAAAGATGAACTTGAGTGGACACTCTTTGTTGATGGAGCCTCTGGTTCCAAACACCAAGGAGCTGGAGTAATCTTCCGTGGGCCTGAAGGTATGGAAGCCAAGAAGGCCATCAAATTCGAATTCAATGTCACCAACAATGTCGCGGAATATGAAGCCCTTATAGCAGGCTTGCGGCTGGCAAAAAGAGTTGGTGTAAGGAATCTGAAGGCCTACAACGATTCTCAGTTAGTGGTACGACAGATGGTAGGGGACTACAACGTAAAGGACCTAAACTTGGAAAAATACCATGACCTCGCAAAGAAGCTCATCCAAGAGTTCGACACTATACGTATAGAAAATGTACCTCGGTGGCATAATATAGAAGCAGATACTTTGGCCAATTCAAAAGAGTCCACTGAAGTACTGTACCAGCCAAGTATAGCGATAATGTGCATAACGACCTCAGGCAAAGGGTGGAAATATCCTATCAAGAAATACCTCATAACTTCGGAACTTCCTGCAGATCCACTTGAAGCCACGAAAGTATGAAAGTGCTCAGGAAGATACTTCCTGATTGGGGGAGAGCTGTACCGACAAGGGTACACAAGTCCATTACTGAGGTGTGTCAACAAAGAGGATGATGAGACGGTCCCCAAATAAGTCCATGATGGGGCTTGCGGTTCTCACATAGGAACTGATGCCCTTTCCGGAGTACTACTTCACCAGAGATACTTCTGGCCTACTTTGAGGAAGGACGTGAGGCAGTTCGTACAAAAATGCGACAGCTACTAGAGACACGCTCCTATCTAGATACTATCCTCGGAAGTCATAACTTCAGCAAACTACCCTTGCCCCTTCGCTGTTTGGGGTATTGACCTCATTGGACCTCTCCCAACAGCTCCAGGAGAAGTCAAGTTCTGTGAAGTCACAGTAGACTATTTCACCTAATAGATCGAGGTAGATCCTTTAGTAGCAATATCAGCGAAAGACATACAAAGATTTGTCTAGAAGAACATCATATGTAGATTCGGTGTTCCAAGGGTGATAGTAGCTGATAATGGTTCCTAGTTTACTGATAATGGGTTCCAAGAATTCACAACCGACCTTGGGATAAAATTGCACTTCGCGCCGGTGGCCCATCCTTAAAGCAATAGGCAAGTTGAAGTATCCAACAAAACGATAAAAGATGGCTTGAAAAAAAGGCCGAAGGAAGCAAAAGGGAAATGGCCAGGAGAGCCCTCGAGTGTGCTGTGGAGCTTCCGAACAACTCCCCGAAGGGCCACGGGTGAGACACCCTTTTCACTAGTCTTCAGCACGGAGCACATTATCCCTGTCAAGGTCGTACAGCCATCTGTGAGGGTATAGGTATTCGGCGAAGAAGGGTTTAAGAACCAAGTTGGATCTTATGAATGAGCATAGAGAGATATTCGAGCTCAGAAGAAAGGCTTTTAAGCAGAGAATAGTCGTTGCTACAAACTTACATGTCAAGCATAAAGGAATCAAGAAAGGGGACCTCGTTCTTCGAAAGGCTAAATTTGAAGCCCAAAGGCCATCTCATAGAGTACTTCAGGCAAACTGGGATGGGCCTTACTTGGTCCTTGAGGAAGTTCGGCCAGGAGTCTACAAGCTCAGTGATACCAAAGGTGGAGAATTGAAAAATACAAACTCTTTGAAAAAATTCTACACTTAGAAAAAATTTCAAGAGAAAAATTGTGCAAAAGACGCCAAAGGTGGGCAACCGAATGTGGTTTTCTTTTCGATGGTACATGTGTAAAGATATACATTTTTGCCGAAGGACATTGACCAAACATGGTCGATTCCAATGGAGCAAACCAAACAATATTGGTTCCAAGGGAGAAACCGAGCATGGTCATTCCTGAAGGAGCATTTAGGAAAATACGTAGTCTTTGCCAAAGATGGTTGGACACCCTCGAACATGGTTGGCCCTAAAAATACCTAACTATTTCAGCGAAGGCTGTTGGCCAAATGTGGTTAACACCAATAAGGGTTATTTGCTAAAGTGTATAAGTGTATGTACACTTACAAAAAATTTCAAAGGCAAAATTACGCAAAATACCGAAGATGGCAAACCAAATGTCATCCCTTCCGAAGGCCCATGAGTAACTTGTACAAGTTTACTAAAGGAATATTGGCCGAACATGGTTCTAGCCGATGAAGGGAAACCGAGAGTACAAGTTCCCCAAAGATAGTCGACCAAACACGGTCGATGCCAAAGATACTTAACCATTTTCTTGTGTGGAAATTCATCTCTGCTGAAGAAGGATAACCGAGGATAGTTGTGAAACATTCAAAAGAGACAAAGGCCAATGGTCAAAACTCTCCCAAAGGCATACCATTAATGAACTTAGCCAAAATTTTGCAAAAGAGTTCCGATAAAACTTCATTCATTGAAGAAATACAACAGGTATATTACAAAACAAAAGGAAGAAAAAGAGGCCTATTCAGGGTCCTGACAACCTTCTGGCTCTTCGACATTTGCAGCTCCATCACCTTCGGCATCGACTTCGTTAGCACTAGTCTCTATTCCTGAAGGTGGAGGAAAGGGGAGATTGAGAAACTCCACCCTCGACCATTCCGAAGATGGTCCTTCAGGAATGTCCAGAGCCGCCAGAAAGGAAAGGTTGAGGTCAAGAAACTTGGACAGGACTGGGAGGTGAGCAAGGCAAAAACCGTCCTGATAAGAGGACTTAGTCACTTCATCGAACTTCGCCTTCTCTGCCTTCAAGTCCTCCAGCTTCTTCTTGAGAACCACGACCTCTTTCTCCAATTTCTTCTTCTTTTTCTTCTTCTTCTCCTTCCTCAGCCAATCGACCTCGGCTTGAAGTTCAGAGTTGAGAACAAATGCCTTTGAAAGATCGGCAATGGCTTCATCCTTCTCCTTTTGGAAAGCCTCATTCGCCGAGGTCAGAGATATCACCTTCATCCCGAGGTTCGATAGCTTGAAGGAAAAGTCCTCCATCATTCGCCTTGGCTTTTTAGTACTTCCTGACAAAGGTTGGACAGGTCCTTCTTGGGTATCTTGTTAAGCTCGCCATACTTAACGACGGAGCTGGCAAAAAGTTCCTTAGCCTTGGCCAAGCTTTCCTTTGACCAACCCCGCACTGAGGACTGCTTAGCTGCCCAGGCTTGAAGGTACACACTATACGTCAATAGCTGTAAAAGGGGAAAATTCCGAATAAGGGTAAAAAAGGAACAAGACTATGAAAATTTTTCCAAGTCCTAAATGGTTGAAGTTTACCTGGGTAGCCTGTTTGCTTATCCTTGAGATGAGGACCTCCTCATTTGGGCATTCCTCAGTTAGGGACTGAAAAATGGCATTCATGATAATGCCCTTTGCCATTTGGGGAGCCATCTTCTGGTTATCCTTGGAGAACAGGTTCAGGTCCGCGGAACCTTGTCCTTCGGGATTTTGGAGTCCTAAATAGCCCTCTTTCGAGCATGGTCCTCCACCCAAGGAGCCTGCGCTCCTTCGCTTGCAAAGTCACGCCAAAGTTCCATTAAAATGTTATCGCTTAGCCATTCGTCTATAAGGTCTAAAATACCAAAAATTCCCAAACTCATAGAAGAATGGCTAAGGGACAAACCTGGAGGGAGTTCGGCGTCTTCTCCTTCGGAGTCACTAACATCAAGGACATTGGTGGGAACACCTTTTCCTTTCCTCTTTTGGCATTCCTCGAGCTCTTTGGCTGAAAATACCCCAACCAAGGCCCCCAAAGTCTCGACCGTAGTGCTTGGACTTAGAGGAGTCAGGCTGATGGCCCGCTCAGAAGAGCGATCGGTGCAAATAGGAGTCTGATCCAGCACATCCACTTCTCCTTTGGGCGGAGGTTGAAGGGAGTCCTCCTTTGCCTTCTTTGAGTTCGACGCTGAAGAGGGTCCGCCTGGCGCCTTCTTCCTCTTCAGCACTGCCTTCTTTTTCTGCTGCTCCCCTTTTTGGCCTGGCTGAGGAAGAGGCTCTTATAAAAGGTAGTAGACTGATCACCCATCTTTACAAAAATAAAAACATCAGTTTAAGTACAGAAGGATGTATATGACTAAATCTGGGCAGGAACTTACTTGAAGTGCCGAGTACGTGAGTTCGCCCCGAAGGAGCATCACTAACCATACCTTATTGTCATCAAACAAGGGCTTTGGGATACCTTCATCGGTAATGTGTTCCTTGATCACCCCGAGCTCCTGAAGGACCTCTTCGGTCATGAAACTCCATCTGATGGGGAAGGGGTATAGAGAACGTGGATTGACCTCGGGATCGCAATACGCGACAGGCCGAATATGGCTATCGAATTCCTCAAATTGGGACTCAAGCTCTAGAGTTAAGAGCTTCCTCGGATCAACTACATCGATATCAAGGATCCTCGAAGCCCACTGGGTTGGCATCTCCTTCCGCTACTCATCTACCTTCGAGAAGAAGAACTTCTTCTGCCACCCTCGCCAACTATCCTTCGTTCCCAAGGTGAATGTATACTTTTTACTCCTAGATCCTTGAGGGAGCAAGAAGTAGAACCTGCCTTTTGGAATAGGGTGGAGTTTGTAATATTCCACGAAGAAGATGAAGTAGAGCTCTACCTTGAAGACCCCACACATACAAAGGAAGGCATTCAAATAAGAATAAGAGTTTAGGGAAGTTGGTTGATGGCTATGGCATGGAATTGGCAAAAGTTACAAACCATCTTCGGAGGGGGATACCGGAGTCCCGCCTTCAGCTATGCTCGAAAGAAAGTGATCTCGTTTGACCGAGGGGCATAACTAGGTATACCGGGACCAGGGAGCCTGGTGATGGCATAGGAAGGGAGAAAAAACTTAGCTGACCAGTTCTTCACTTTTTCCGAAGTGGCATAGGTTAGATGAGAGTTGAGAGGGAGCCAATTCTCAATGATGGGCTGAACTTCAGCTTGGGGAGAAGAAATCTTCGGAAGAGAAACCAACTTCGGGAAGAAAAAGAAAAAGGATTGAGAGAAAAAACTAGCACTTCGGAAATAAACCCACCTCATTCGGGATGAAGATGGTAACTTCAAAAATCATCACAGACTCGTCGGAAATCGCTTCGCCGCTAGCACCGCCTTTAAAGTGAAGGTGAAAAAGGAGAGAAAATCAGAGAGCGAAGGCAATGCAAAATGAGGAGTGTGGAGGACTCTGAAGGAGGAAGCACTTATATAAATCAAAGGAGGTAGGTGAAACGTTGCCATAATGACCCCTCGCAAGCGAAGGGACATAACCGATGTAATGGATACGACTGTTCTCCAGCCCCCTCATGACACATGTCACCTGATACGAGAAACAAGGGCACACCTTCTGACGGATGGCAGACCTATGCAAGCCTAGCCCGAAGTGACACGTTCATCTGGTCAGAATATGTGACGATTCATTGGCAGACAACAAAAAACTCAGAAGGGAATATGCCCTTCGGTTCGAAGAAACAACTTTGGGAACATAAAAAGCTCAGCCAAGAAATGAAGAGTACCAACTAACGCCGAAGGAGCTACCTCGGATAGGAAAGGCATCTTGGACTGAAGAGGTGCTGTCTTTCGAATAAGGTAAACTCAGTAAAAAATTTGGCCATAAAAAGACGACTGTCAATTCCCACAAAGAATTCCGCAATACGCTTTCAAAAGCTCAAGCACCGAAGGTACAACTTCGGCTTTTCGAGGGGGGCATGTGATAGCCGAAGGGCTATTACCCGGGCAACTCCCAAATCAGTCTGATGAGCACCACCCTCGGTCGGCACAAGTGACCAACCTCGAAAAAAAGGGGCCCTCACCATTCTCAGAGAGTGCTTGGCACAGACCTTGCGGGACATTTATACCACCCTCGGAAAGGTGACACGACCAACTTCGGGGAAGGGTGTCTTTCACCACCTCTGCTTTTACGAACCTACCGACCTTGAAAAAGTAGATCCCTCATCCTGGGCAGAGAAAAACATCTTTCGAAGGTGATCCTCTCTACCGAAAGGCCTTTCCTAAAAACCCTCAATGATAATTTGCATTTGAAAAGGTCTCCTATCCCAAAGGGGTCTCGTTCCTCGAAGGGGTCTTATGGAGATATGAAAAAAATGATTAAGGAGCCTCTGACAGAGAGACCTCACACACGCCCCTGCCCTCTGGCCGGAACGGCTTACGGCAAGCTGGAGATACTTATCTCCAAGGTACGGATCAAATTTGACCGAACACGTGTCACGATCGGAACAGACTATGTCAAACGGCCTCATCCCTCCGCCCTCCTATAAATACTTAGGAAGGACCTTGGTAAGCATAGGATATAGAACTCTGGCTATTCCCCACTCTCTGTTCCTTATTACTCTTACTCTCACAAATACTAACTTTGGCGTCGGAGGCTCCTCCCCCAGAAACACACTCCGGGTAGCTCCTAATGCTTATTTTTCCTAGCGTTTCAGATACTCCCCCATGGGAAGTCCTCTTTACAGGCCAGCATGTCATACGATGAGGATGCTGCCTGGCATCACAAGTAATACACAAACTTAAGAAGCAAATGATCAAAGGAGATGTTTCTCATGAGGGAATTAAAGATAAGATTTGCAAGACTTGTTGTTTTCTTCAAAAACCCCAAAGCCATGTAGTTTTTTATGCGAAAAGCTCTCAAACTTATCCCAAGTAAGTTGTCATGCCCTAAACCATCCTTAGCCTATGCCTTTCCAAGATTTTTTTGTGAAATGTGTTATAAAGAAATCAACAGCACAAACAGCCAGCTTAGAGCAATAGTTCCAGGATCAGGTGGCTTAAACTTGCACATAATATTCAAGTTCTTAGGCCAAATTTGCCAAAAAGAAAATTGTTAGGGCTAATTGATAGAGTCTATTTGTGCCAAATTTTATATTTAAGCTAGTTTTAGATGCAACTATAAGGCATAAATGACCTGAGCCTCAATGACAAGTCATACAAACAGGGAGGTTCAATGCATGCTCTTGAAGGCTTGCTAGGGTGGCCATTCTTGGTTGCAAGCACATGTCCCTATAGTTAATAGCCTAGTTCACAAACTATAATCAATACATCACCAGCACTTAGCATAACTACTAGCTGTACTTAGCACTAGTACAAGACTCAAAACTTTAGCTAGTTCCCACATTACAGCGTCAAAATGCTTGCAACCAAAGCATAATTAAGCTTGGTTTCTAGCACATATTGAGCACAACTTGGTTATATGTACTAGCACTTGGAACCCAAAATTACTTGGAACACACAGCTTTACAAGTCACTCTGACATGACCCTTTATGGGCCTGCCCAGGAAACCTGTGGGAACTTGTCCCATGTTAGTCACAGTTGGCCAATTGATTACATGTGCACTAGTTAAAATCTTTATGCTTCTGCTTATTTAATCCTACTATGTAATCATGCATGAGTTTATGCTTTGACTTAATCAATAAAATAAACAAATGGTACTTGAAACATTGCCATGGCATAATTTAATAAAAACAATATCAAAATTTTCAAAGCATTCAAAGCAATTAAGTGGAATTACCTACACATAATCAATTATGCGCAAGCATCCAAACAAGAGTAGACTATGCTTGCACCCAAGAATGACTCTAGAGTAAACTACTTAACATGACTATTGGAGGCAAACTAGTGTATTAAAACTATACACTGAATAACTGTACTGAGATCCAGAACCAAGCTTCCACCTTAGAGCGAACTCGTAGTGGCAAGCTTCGTATGCCTTCCCTTGTGCTTCACTAGCCTCTAGAGGCCAAAAAGACAATTGTAGTTAGTACCATAACTTAACCAACAAGCAACCCATAAACTAGAATAAAAAAGATTCAAACAAACTAAATACCTGCTCATAAGCTTAGCTCAACAACCCTCAATGGTTTCTGGCTCAAGGACGCATAAATTTGCATAACAAAAAGTAAGGGAGTGAGAATCCAAGAGTCTCAGTAAGGGGTGTTCAACCTACAAGAAAAATCCTGAGGACTCTTTATATGAGAACATATGTAACCTGCTGTGAGCTCATATAGCCTGAGGGTCTGATATATGTATATATAACTAGGTCCCTTGAGACCTTTCATCATCCTAGTCCTCATCATGGGGCATCACTCCGCGCCTAGCGAGTTTTGGCCATTAACTCACTCCCAGTAAGCCTTAGCTTACTGCTTAACACAATAATGTAGCCTTCCCTTTATTGTTGTGCAGGTGAACACAGTGGATGCTTTTTGCTTGCGCTGTAAGAAATCCAGTAGGTGTACTAGGCCTCCACATAGTGCCTCAAGTCCTTAGACTTGACTAGGTTACTTGTGTACTCTACCTCCACCCATTTAACCTACCAAGGCTATACTAGGCTTCCACTTGTACCTCAAGGCACGGCTTGGCTAGGCAAGAAGTGCACTAAGCCTTCATCCATGGTGCTCCCCTATCCACCATTACTTGGTTCACACTAGTGGAGTGGTAATGATCATGGTTGCACTCATTTACTAGGTTCTTTGGAACCCCAACTAGGTGCACTAAGATTTCCACATTGAAGCCTCAAATCCAAAGTCTTAACTAGGCTTCTAATAATACTAAACCTTGAACCCACTCATGGTGCTCTTTTATGGCAATATTTTCCTTTAAAACTTGTCTCCATTTTGAGTTAAGATAACTTTAAAACTAAACCATTTTAAGTGTTTTTAAAACATGGATGTGATAGTACTCCCTCTTAGCATTTATACTCCCAGGATTGGTAATGTTCTATAGGCCATCAGAACACTACCCTTAGTGTGCATACCCAAGTGGCCCTCTTGGGCACTATGTAACACATGCATATTAGTCATAGCATCACACACATATTCACATTTCATGCACACCATGGCAGCAAAGAAGGAAAACACTAGCACAAATCTTAATCTTGGTTACCGCACATTAGGCAATCTTGTTAAGTTTTAGTGACTAGCCACTGTGCCTGTAACATCCACTAATAAAATGTATCATTCTAGCCACATAGCCCCATGTTTCCTTTCTCCATTACCAAGTAGAGACTTAGATCAAACCAACGAATTTTTTTTTGCATCAATAGCTCATCTATGGACCAAGTTATGAATTTTTTAATTTGGTTACAAAATTCTGATCAAATGAACAGTAACTTAGACAACTTTGCATCCTCATATCTTTGTTTATAAGGCTCCAAATTTAGAAATTCCAAATATCAGTTCAACCCCTAGATGTTCTCTAGGTTTGGTAGAAATTTCATACTAAAATTTCTTCTACACAGGGATATATAGAACTTTAAGTACATAGTCAAAATTCTGGTCACTTTATGACCATTTTGCACATACAAAATTTCATAAGTGTACAAACACTTCATTCACAAGGGGAAAACCCTCCAAGGCTATCCCATATATGTCCATTACACATAGGGATTACAAGCTCTTGCATTTAGCAACTTTATGTAGCCAAAACAGAATTTACAAGTAAGCAGCCTATCACTCACACTTAGGTGGGTTTGCACCACATCACTTACATAACCAAAACATCATTCAAATGTTCACATACTTGTCTCATTTTACATACATTACATGTAAATTCATACATGCACTACAATATGGTCTTAACTCAGCTAAATACTCACCCTAGGTTACAGGAGGTCCTAAGACACAATGGACTCCAAAAATAGGATGCTGGACAGCTGCTGCACAACACAATAAGTAGCACCATTAAAAATACCAAATGTGCTCCTAAAATCACAAAAATTTCTAGATAATAACTAGACATGTGGAAGTTCTTGTACATGAAATTTCAGATTAAAACTCAAACCACAAAGGTTATTTTGTAGGTGATCTTTCTGCTGGACCTGAAATGACAGAATTGAGGGGAGTATGTTTCATTGAGAAACTTAGTAAGGGTAGCACTTGGAATCAATAGGCAATGTAACCATCATTATAACCTCCAACCAAAGATACTAAAACAAAAAAACCACAATGCATATATACAACATATAGCAACCAAATGTAGCAGCCATTCACAACAAACAAACACATGAAATGTGGCAGCAACATATACCTTAGGTTAGTCCATAAAACATGTAATAAAAATAAATAAATCCCTAGGGAAGCCTCCTCAAGCTAATGCTTGGTCTTAGGAGGAATTTAATAGTAGTTAGTACTAAATTTGGGCTCTAGAAACCCTCACTTTACTGCCATCATTGTGCACTTCACACTAGGTCACAAAACCTTCAACAAGTGCACTCCCCTTACTAAGCTTGGTTAATCAAGCTCATGGCTCTCTTCCAAGCTTAGTCCTAGCTCCATGGTTGCTTGAAAATACAAAAAACAACCCATGAGAGCAAGAGATCCCTTACCAAAGTGGGTAGGCTGAAAATCAAGCTTCATCCTTGAAGCATCCAAGCAATAGCTCTAGTTTGCTTCCAATTGCTTCCTTTTGCCTTCAATTTCAATCAATTGCTAGTTTGAAGGTGTGGTGTCTATGGAGGAAGTGTCGTTGTGTTCTTGGTCTGGAGGAGGATGAAAACGAGAGAGGGATAAGTGATTTGGCCACATAAATGGCCTTAAATGAGCTTAAGGGCACAAAACACACTTAATCAAGCTTAACCTTGCTTTATGTCATTTTCGTTCTCACTAATTATGGTTTCTTTGTCTTAAACTCATTGGTACACATGTGTCCAACATTTTTGACTATTTATCAAGTCTTTGCTGCCTCCCCCATGATGGGATAACCCCACAATTCCACCTCTAGACTTAAGTCAAAAGCTTGAACACCTTATGGTTTACGCTAGGACATTTAGGTCCTTAATGCCTTTAGTGTTTCCTTTGTCAAAAGTTGTCTTCCATGAGAAATTTGGTCCTCCAATAGCACTTTATACCATTCTATCCTTCCCATAACTCTCCATGTCTCTTTCTTGAAAGTTTTGCAATTGAGTACCTGAATTTCCAAAACCTTACAAAAAGTCCATAGGTTGCTTGACAAACAAGCAATTCTTAAGGCTTTTCTTGGGGGCCAAGTTACCAATTTGGAACACTTTTAAGGAGGTGTTGATCGTGCCTTTTACCCCCTACACTTCAATTACTATGGTAAGAATTACACAATATAATGGTTTTTAGCCATTATGACACACTTGTAATTCTCCCATTTTTGTGAGGTGCTAACAGAACACTTTCCAAACATATCAAACATGCATGATAGCCTTCAAACTTCACATACATGAAGTACACGTTAGAGAGAACACAATGCACCATTCAAACCATCACTACGGTGTCCATAAACACCACAGAAATCCTTAGAAACTCCCTGGTCCAACATGTTCATTACCATCCACCAACTAATGCAATTCACGAAACTACTTGAATTTAACAAGCAATCAAGCTAGGTAATGCCTGTTGGCATCTTCACTGTATGACATGGTGAACCTGGAAGGGACTTCTGATGAGGAGGGCATCTGAAGGAGAGACTTCCTGGGAGAGATCGCCTGAAACACTCAAAGAACAAGGGTTAGGAGGTCCTCGGAGTGTTTTTCCGGGGGAGGAGCCTCCGACACCTAAGTCAGTATTTTGTGAAGTAAAAAAAAAATCCCTTTTGCCTGAGAGTTTCCCAAATATTTATAGGAGGGTGTTTAGGGGAAGTCTATTTGACACAACCCGCTTAGATCGTGACACGTGTTCGGTCGGATGCGGTTTGTACCTTCGGGAATGGGGAGCTCTAGCTAGTCATAGGCCGTTTGGGCAGAAGTCAGGGTCGTAGGAGGTTTACGTGTCAAGGCGTGTGCGAGGGAGGGGTATCAGAGGCTCTTTAACCATTTTTATCATGTTCTCGAGATCCCTTCGATGGAAGAGACCTTTTCGGGATATAAGGGCTTTTCACCGAGGTTGCTTCAGTTATCCGTGAGTTCCCTCGGCGTGGATGATCCTCTTCAGGGGTGTTTTCCCCTACCGAAGATGGTGAGTCTGCCTCCTCCGAAGTTGGTCAAGTCATGTTACCAAGGGTGGTAGTGCACATACTTCCGAGGTTAGTATTGCCGTTACCCAAGGGTGATAGTGGATCACTGAGGTCGGGGGATCAGGGTGCCGGATCCTGTTTTCCCGAGGTTGGTACTCATATTCCTTGCGGGTGACACTCACCCTCTTTGAGGGCAGTGCCTCACCCGAGCCTGGGGGCTTGAAGAGCAATAGTGCCTTGGCCATCATATGCCCCCCCTCAAAAAGCCGAAGTGGAGACTTCAATCAGCCAAATCTTTTGGGGGCGCTTCGGGGAACTCATTATGGAAACCGTGTAGGAGACGTTTTCTTTCCTGAAGGTGTGCCTTCTTAGCTGAGGTAGCCTGTGGGTGTCACTCCTTGCCCCTTGGCTATTCCCTTGGTGTTTTCGAGATGTGCACACCCCCTTTTTATTTTTTCGCTGCAGGTTAGTGGACCGTCACATCTCGTAATCAGGAGCGTCTCTTCGGATATGCATGCCTAGGTTTTTGTGCTGTCAGAAGGCGTGCCCTCATTTACTGCATTGGATGACATGTGGCATATGGTGATTGGAGGGTAGTTGCATCGGTTACACCAGCCACGTCCTTTCACCTTCGAGGGGTAATTATGGCGACGATTCGATTAACCCCCTTGGTCTATATAAACCTTCCTTCCCCTCATGGCCCTCATTTACTTTCCTTTGCTTCTGTCCTACTCTCGTATGCTCTCAAGCTCTTCTTTCTCTTTTACGGCGGTGCAAGCAACATAGCGATTTCCGGTGACCTTTTACAACGGCGTCTACTAATCCCGACTTCGGCAAACGTTTCAGTGGGTTTCCCTTCCAAAGGTCCCTCGATTTTTTCTGTTTCCATTTTTTCTAAAATCCAAAGTTTTTTTCTTATTCTCGAAGTCCCTTGACATTCTTTCCCAAAGCCGTTTCTTTTAATCGAACATGTCTTCCCCAGTCCCAATCATGTCCGTCCAAACTACTCCTGAGAGCTGGCTTCTTCTCATGTCTCACCCGTGTTGTACCACTTCAGATAAGTTAACGAAGTGGACAACTAAGTTTTTTCTTCCTTCTTATGCTATTATCAGGCTACCCCATCCTAGCCTTTTCAGCTTCATGAACCATTCGGATGAGGTAACCATTTTCCGAGCTGAACTGAAGGCCGGACTTCGGTTTCCTCCGCTGAAGATGATTTGTGACTTTTGACAATTCCATGGCATAGCTATAAATCAGCTTCCTCCAAATTCCTATTCCTGTTTCAATGTCTTTCTCTACATGTGTGGGGTTTTCAAGATAGAACCCTACTTTGTCATCTTGATGCAGTATTACAAGCTCTATCTGGTCCCGAAGGTGGCTTCTATTTCATGCTACATCGGAGATCTAGGAGCAAAAAATATATGTTCACCTTTGACACTAAAGATAGTTGGTGAGGGTGGCAAAGGAAGTTCTTCTTCCTGAAGGTGACAGAGGCGTGGTCGCACGTGTTGACTAGGTGGGCTTGCGGGATGCTGGAGACGGATGTTGTTGATCCCAAGAAGTTGCTAAGTCCTAAATTAGCAGCAAGGTTTGAGGACTTCGATAGCCGTATCCGAGCTGTCGTTGACTGGGATGCCGAGGTCCCACCACGCTCATTGTATCCCTTCCCCATCAGGTGGAACCTTATGACCGAAAAGGTTCTTCGGGAGCTAGGGGTGCTCAAGGAGCACAAAACCAATCTCAACATGCTAACTGCTGCCATTGATGGGAAAAAGTCATGGCTGGTGATGCTCCTTCAGAAGGAGCTCACTTATGAAGCCCTTGTTGAGAGTAAGTTGCTTTCCAAATTTTGGTCTAAGTATCCCTTTCGACTTACATTGATATTTTCTTCCTTTTTCAGAGATGGGCGACCAGTCAACTGCCTTCTACAAGTCCCTCTTCCTTGGTCAAGCCGAGAAGGGGGAACAGAAGAAGAAGGCGGCCCCAAAGAAGTGAAAGGCATTTGGAGGCGGGCCGTCTTCGGCCAAGAAGGTGAAGAAGGACCTTCTTCCCCTTCCCCCGGAGGACGTTGTGAAGGTCAGGGAGCCGCCTGTGGTCCACGCCAAACTGCCATCGGAGCTAACCGTCAACTCCACTCCCCGGAGTCCTACTACTTCGGCGGACATCTTGGGCTCTTCGGCTGGAGGCCTTTCTAGTGAAGAACTCAAGGAGCGTAGACGAAGCAAGGGCAAACACATCCCTGCTGAAGTGGAGGAAGTCCATGATTCCGATGATGACATTGCCGAGGTTCTACCAAGTTTGCCCCTTAGCCATTTCTTTATAAATTCAGACATTTTTAGCATTCTCAACCTTTTAGACGTACGACTAAGGGACAATGTACTGATGGAACTGTGGTGTGACTTTGCAAAGGAACTGGCACCCTCGGCATGGATGGTGGAGCAGGCCCAGAAGTGGGCCCTTTGGGACTCCCATATCCCGAAGGATAAGGTTGCGAGGGAGCCTTTCTGGTCTTTCACAGAGGACATGAACTTGTTCTCTGAAGACAGCCAGCAAATGGCTGCCCAAATGGTGAGGGGCATGCTCACTCAAGGCACTTTCAAATCTCTGGCAGATGAGTGCCCAAATGAGAAGGTCGCTGCGAGGATGTCCAAACATGCTGCCCAGTTATTCTTCAGACCCTTCATCTTTTCTCCAAATTTTTCTAAGTGTTTGGTTTTCTTTGTAAAACTTCACCAAATGTCCTTCTTTTTTGCAGCTCTTGGCGTACAGCTGATATTTCAGAGCTTGGGCAGCAAAACAGTCTTCGGTCCTATCTTGGGCTGAAGAGCGTCTGTAGAAGGCCAAGGTATTTTGTGCCAACTCAATCGTCAAGTACGCCGAGCTGAACAAAATAGCCAAGGAGGAGGTCGCCAAACTTCAGGAGGAGTTCTTGAAAGGTCAGGAGGAGCTCTTAAAGGATTTTTCCCAGAAGATGTCTGACCTCGGGTCAAAGGTCGTTGAACTGACTTCGGCCAATGAGGCCTACCAGAAAGAGAAAGAGGAAGACTCTACTCTCCTGTCGAAGGCCCTCGCTGACAATGCCGATCTTCAGGCCAAGGTCGAGGCGCTAAAGAAGGAGACAAAGAAGAAGAAGAAGGCGAAGAAGCTCGAGAAGGAGGTCACCAAGTTGGAGAACGAGCTGGACGCCTTGTCCGTCGAGAAAGACAAGGTTGACCAAACAACCAAGGTTGCTTTCCAAGACGACTTTTGTCTGGCTCAGCATCAAATCTTGGCAAAGTACCCCAACCTCGACCTCTCTTTCCTAGCGGTTTTGGACATCCCCGAGGGGCCTTGCTGGGCCTGGTCCAAGATAGATCATCTTAACTTGCCATTTGCTTTTTCTTCGGCGCTGAAGGTCGTGACAAAGGATGTTGGCGATGGAGCTTCTCATGATGGCGGGGTCCCTTAGGTGTCCAGGGCCTCACTTTTTTTTTTCTTTGTAGCCTTCTTCTTATAATCTCCTTCTTGTAATAAGGCTCCTTTTAATAAAATTTATTTTTTCTTCCAAAATTTGCCTAAGTCTCAAGGTGAGTTTCTCCTTAAATAATCTTTGGTTCCGAGGGTTAGTTTGTCTTCTTTCGGTCTAGGTCCCTCGGGAAGATGTTTTTCGTGCCTTTTATTAACCATGTTTGGTACAACACCGGTTCTGGCAAAGCTTTGCCTGTTTTTATCAGCCTTGTTCAGTTGAGACGCCTTTGGAGAAAATGTGTGATTTTCGCAAGTAAATACTCATACCTTGTTCGGTTAGATTTCTTAGGTGGGGCTATTTTTCCCAGAAAGATTTTCTGTACTTAAAATTTTTTCTAAGTGTACAATTTCCTGAAAAATTTCTAAGTGTAGAATTTCTTCAGAGCATCTGAATGCCATGTGTTTTTCAATTCTCTGCCTTCGGTATCGCCGAGCTTATAGACTCCTGGCCGAACCTTGCCGAGGACCAAATAAGGCCCTTCCCAGTTTGCCCGAAGCACTCTGTGAGATGGTCTTCGGGGTTCAAACTTAGCCTTTCGAAGAACAAGGTCTCTCTTCCTGATTCCTTTTCGCTTGACATGCAAGTTAGCAGCTATGGCTACCCTTTGTTGAAAAGCTTTTCTTCTAAGCTTAACCACTTCTCTATGTTTGTCAATTAGGTCGAGCTTACTTCTCAACTCGAGATCATTCCTTCTTCGTCGAACACTTGTACCCTAACCGATGGCTGGACCACCTCGATAGGAATAATGGCCTCTACGCCAAAGACGAGCGAGAAAGGTGTCTCACCTGTGGCTCTTCGGGGCATTGTCCGATAGCTTCATAGCACACTAGGAAGTTCTCCTGGCCATTTTCCTTTTGCTTCCCTTAATCTCTTTTTCAAACCATCCTTAATGGTTCTGTTAGACACCTCTACCTGTCCGTTGCTCTGGGGATGAGCTACCGGGGCAAAGTGCATTTTTACCCCGAGGTCGGTGATGAATTCTTAGAACCCCTTATCAATAAACTAAGAACCATTGTCGGCCACTATCACCCTCGGTATGCCAAACCTACATACTATGTTCTTCCAGATGAATTTCTGTATGTCCTTCACCGAAATGGTTGCTAGGGGCTCTGCCTCTATCCATTTAGTGAAGTAATCTTTTGCGACCACGTAGAACTTTACTCCTCCGGGTGCAGTCGGGAGTGGCCCGATGAGGTCAATGCCCCATATTGCAAAGGGACAAGGGTAGTTAGTTGAAGTTATCGTTTCCAAGGGTAGCCTCTGGATGTTGGCGTGTCTTTGGCAATTATCACATTTCTGGACAAACTGCCTCGCGTCCTTTCTTAGGGTGGGCTACAAGTACCCCTGGCAGAGTAGTACTCCTTCCAAGGCATCAGTTCCTATGTGGGAACCACAGGTCCCATTGTGGACTTCCTTGAAGACTGTCTCTATGTCCTCTTCGCTGACACACCTTTGGAGTGGACTCACATAACCCTGTCGGTATAACTCTTATCTGATTAGGAAATATCGTCTGAACGTCTTCACACTTTTGCTGCTTCGCGAGGGTCTTCGGGAAGCTCCAAGGTTGTAAGATACTTTTTTATGGGATTTTTCCATCCTCCTTTCGGGGTTGCTATGCTCATTATTGTTATGCTCGGGTGGCTTAGTACTTTAGTGGACTTTTTTGACTTGGCCAGACTATCTGCTTTAGAATTGTCTCGACAAGGCACGTTCTGAATGTGTACTATGTCGAACTCATGAATGAGCTTTGATACAAGCTCGTGATACTTTGCCAAAGTTTGGTCCTTCGCGCTATAGTCCCCTGCCATCTGTTGGACCACTAGCTGAGAATCGTTATGGGCCTTTAGGTTTCTCACACCAATTCCTCTAGCCAAGCGCAAACCTGCTATGAGGGCTTTATATTCTACCATATTGTTGGTGACATTAAACCCAAATTTGATGGCTTTCATAACTTCCATATCTTCGGGACCACCAAGAATTACTCCAGCTCCTTGATGTTCAAAGCCGAAGGCCCTGTTGACAAACAGAGTCCACTCAGGTTCGTTATTCCCCAGGCTAGGTTGACTTTCTTCGGCAATGGGTACCTCAGCAATGAAATCTGCCAATGCTTGAGCTTTTATTGCCTTCTTTAACTCATAGGTGATATGATACTCGTCGAGCTTCATGCACCACTTCGAAAGCCTTCCCGAGTGGTCTACCTTCTTTATGATATCTCGAAGAGGCAGGTTACTTCAAACAATAATGGGGTAGCCTTGGAAATAAGGATGTAGCCTCCTGCTTGCAAGCACCAAGGCATAAATAGCCATTTGTAGCAAGGGGTACCTGACTTTGGCACCATGCAAGGACTTGCTCATATAATATATTGGCCATTGCTTTGCCCCCTCTTCCTTTACGAGGACCGAACTTAGCGCCTTTTCGGTGACGACAAGGTATAGTATGAGGGGTTCCCTTTCCCGTGGCTGCCGGAGCGTTGGCAGATGAGTTAGGTAGACTTTAAGCTCTTCCTAGGCCTTTTGGCAGTCTTCGTTCCAAGGATGCACCTCGGTTCTGAGGTCACCATCATTTTTTGCTGCCTTAGTGAGGACCTTGAAGAATGGTCGGCAGTGATCCCCATATCTGGAGATGAATCTACTGAGGGACGTGATTCTCCCTGTGAGTCTTTGCACAGCCTTAGTCGTCGTGGGAGTTCAGAATCCCAGTAGGGCCTTGACCTTTTCTGGATTGGTGTTGATACCTCTCTCCAACACCATGAATCCGAGGAACTTACCCACATTCACCCCAAACACGCATTTTTCAGGGTTGGGATGGATTCCGAAGGTCCTCAGTTGGTGGAATGTTTCCTTTAAGTCCGTGATATGACTACTAGGCAGTTTGCTCTTATCTATCATATCATCGACATAGACTTCAATATTTCTCCCGATTTGGGAGTTGAAGACCTTGTTCATCAACCTTTGGTACGTGGCTCCTGCATTCTTAAGCCCGAAGGGAATTCTAATATAGCAGTATGTACCAACTTCGGTGATGAAGGCGGTCTTTTCCTTGTCTTTGGGGTCCATCCTGATCTGATGATACCCACTGAAGGCGTCAAGGAAACTAAGGAGGCCATACTCGGCGGTTGAATCTACCAACTGATCTATTGGTGGCAGAGGATACGAATCTTTAGGGCAAGGATCGTTCACGTTTCAAAAGTTGATGCACATTTGGAGTTTATCACTCCCTTCCTTTGTGGCGATAGCCACGTTACTAAGCCATTCGGGGTATTTCACTTCCCTGATTACACCTGCTTTTCTTAAGTGTTGGACTTCGGTTTTAATGAAGTTGTTCTAATGCGCTGAGATGCTTCACTTTTTTTGTCGGACAGGCTTTGCCTCTGGGCGCACCGTAAGGCTATGTTGGATATGTGAGGGTCTACCCCAGGCATGTCCTTCGGCGAGTAGGTAAACAGATCTTTGTTCATTAACAGGAAAGATACAAGTTTTTCCTTGTCACCTTCAGCCAGTTTTTTTCCCCATTCGGATACTTTAGCCTGGGACAAGTTCTACATCTTTTGTTTCTATTTTCTTGGGGTCTTTTGTTTCTTCTCCCTTTGCCTCCCTTGCGAGCACGGCTTTTGCTCCCAAAGTCTGTGCGTAGATCTTCACTGGGACCTTTCTTGCTTTTACAAAGACCTTTCTCACTTCCCCTTGGTCGATGAAGATCTCAGCATCTCTATCCTTTTTTGCGAAGGTAATAATCAAGTATTTCACATCTGCGCGGATGTGGAGGTATCCTTGCGTCTGTCTCCCAAGGATGGCATTATATGATGAAGGGACATCTATGACGATGAACCTTGTCATTGTGGAAGCAAAAAGCTCATCCTTATTTTGTGGTGAAGTTCCCTTTAGCATTAGAGGGAGGACAATCCATCTGAGGACAGGGAGTTCGGACGGACCTACTACGAAGGTAGAGGAGGTGACAGGCTTGAGATCACTTTTTGGGATGCCCAAATTCGGCAGTAGATGAGAGAATAAGATGTCAGCATTAGAACCATCGTCAAGGAGTACTCTTTTGACCTCCCAACTCCCTATCCTTGCCATGATTAGAAGTGGGTCGTAATAAGGGAATACTACGATAGGCCAATTTTTTTGAACAAGCCTTTTTGATGGGTTACCGAATTCCATCACCGATATTTCCCTGGCTTTTTTTTTCTTTCTGCCGAAGGTAGTCCAGTGGTGATCGTTTGTATTATTCTAGCGCGGAGGTGGCGGATGTCTTTTGGGACTTCAGTTCTGGCGCCTATCGAAATCATATTCCTCATCATCTCCTTTCCTTTCCTCTTCCCTTCTCCCCTTCAGGGAGGGCATTCGCAGGTAGGGCCAACAAAGTTGGCCCTGCTTTATGATAGACTCGATGTACTTCCTTAGCTGGAAGCAATCCTCGGTGTCATGCCCATAATCCCGATGGAATTGGCAAAACTTCTTCATATTTTTCTTGTTTTCGAAAGTCATGGCCTTCAAACACTGGATTGGGTTTCCTTGCCTTTCCATGGCCAGCAGTATGTTTGTTCAGGAGGTGTTTAGGGGAGTAAATGACATGGGTCTTTTCCCCTTCTGCTTCCAAGTTTTTCCCCCGCCCTCTGCTGGATACCGAGGTTGATGGCTTTCGCCTTTGGGATGATGATGATTAGGCTTCAATCCTCCCATTCTCAGCTCTTCGGCTATCATGTGCTGTTCAGTTCTATGGTAGAACTCGCCAAGGGTGTCCCGAGGGTCTTTCGAGAACTCATAAAAGAGTTGTGAGTCTCATCGAAGTCCCCGTATCATGGCAAGGATGCGTATTTCAGGACGGAAGTTCGGCACGCTCAGGGCCTCTCGGTTAAATCTTTCGACATAGTCACAGATGGCTTCCCCATTCCTCTGTGTGATGTCGAACATCTGGACGGTCATCTTTGCTGTCAGCCTGCTGCCGATGAACTGCTGCGTGAATGCTGTGGACAGCACTTGGAAACTCATTATTGTTCCAGGGGTGAGGGAGTTGTACCACGCAGTTGCTGGACCAGAGAGGGTGACCTCAAAGCATTTGCAGAGGGTGGCATCATTGGCACCATGTAGCACCATGCTGCGTTTGTATTTGGTTAGGTGGGTTTGAGGGTCACTACGTCCATCATAGGTTTCCAAGTGAGGGACTCAAAAGTCGCTTGGCATTGGTGCTTCTACTACCGTTTGGACAAAGGGTGACTTTTCTCCAGTGAAGGTCTCAGATAACCTTGACCATACTGGCTTCTGGGTGATCTACCTCTCTATTTTTTACAGCCTCTCTAGGATTTTTTCCATGAGGATGGTGGCCCCGGGCTCTTCTCGCTGCCTGGAGGCCTCCAGCAACGGAGAATGACGCTGCGTTTTCGGGGAATAACTTTGGTGGCGGGGGGATTGTGATCTTCCCTCCGGTGAAGAACTTCACCGGCAGGAAGTCCTAGCCCCTTTTGACCCCGTTTCTCCGGTACGTCAGACTCTGCAAGGCACGTCCTCCGTCAAGGATTCATCACGGATGTCCCCGCTCCCCGAACTCCAGTGAGTAGATTTCAGGCTTCTTTCCTGACAGGGTGTTAGCGAGGGTGCCCTTTATCTTGAAGGCTGTTGTGACCATCTTTGCTCTAGTTGTTGCATCATTTTTGCCACAACGGAGCGTTGAAAATCATGTAGAAAGCTCATTGTGATGGTTAGAGGATGTTCGTCCTCAGACAAGGAAGTCCTGGCGGCGGGTTGTTCGGCCCCCGGTTGAGCTTCCGGCGCGGCTGGGGACTTCGGAAGTCCCTCATCCTTAGAATGCCAAGTCTCAACGATGGCTACCTGAGAGTGGGTTCCCATAGACGATGCCAAGTATTGGTCGTTGGCATGTTCACTGTATGATAGGGTGAACCTGGAAGGGACTTCCGGTGAGGGGGGGCATCTGAAGGATAGACTTTCTAGGAGAGATCACCTAAAACACTCAAAGAACAAGGGTTAGGAGGTCCCCGGAGTGTTTTTCTGGGAGAGGAGCCTCCGACGCCCAAGTCAGTGTTTTGTGAAGTCTAGAAAAAATCCCTTTTGCCTGAGAGTTTCCCGAATATTTATAAGAGGCTGTTTAGGGGAAGTCCATTTGACACAGCCCGCTTAGATCGTGACACGTGTTCGGTCGAATGCGATTCGTGCCTTTGGGAATAGGGACCTCTAGCTGGTCGTAGGCCATCTGGGCAGAAGTCAGGGTCGTAGGAAGTCTGTGTGTCAGGGCGTGTACGAAGGCGATATTGGGTTTTGGGAGCCAAACAGCGCAGTGAAATTTAACCGAAACCCTCCAGGATCCAAGTGAAACGGGGTAAACCGGGTGTTTGAAAGTTTTCATACCTAATTTTGGATTGAGATCTCTCACTCAACTGAAGAGTTGAATCACAAAACTTGAACAGTTGACGTGTTCAAGCTCTCTATGGTATCCACACAAGCCTCTCGGGATCACCACGCTTCCACCTCGTCCCGTCAGATGCGTTTCTTTTGCGCTTGTAGTGCTAGCTTGTGTCCTCCAAGGAATTGCAAGAGAAGAGTGTGGTTGTCCTTTTGGGATCTTAGGACAAGGAGACCTGCGAATTTCTCACTAGAAGTTGTATTTATAGTGAGACTCAACTTCTAGGCCTAATGGGTTTCGAAGCCCTAATCCAATTAGGCTTTAATTTTGGGCTTAATAATGGTTTAACTATTAGGCCCATTATTAATACGAAATTATTGTGAATCCAAAACCCAAATTATTAGCCCATGCACTCTAATGATCCAAATAGCTCTATGTCTGCGACCCAATAGGCTCTTACTACATTGGCAATGATCATAAATCATATTTATGATCATAAGCAATGAGCGGTGTCTAGCAACACATCATTGCTACCCAAGTGGCAAGATTGTCTATTATTTGACTAAACCTTTATGATCATCACCTATATATGCCACTGTCCCTTTGTCCAAGATATCAAGACTAAGCACGAGACATGGAATGTGTCACTCTCATATAGCACAATCTTTGGTTTCTTGATTACCGAGTAGACCAACTTAAACTGATGACATTGATATCGTATATCAACTCATCCGAGCATGGCCATGCATTTTCTAAGTCTCACTCTATCAAGGGACCCGAAGATATCACTCCTATTACATAGGAGGGACAAATCCCATCTTGATCATACAAATCCCTCCACATGATATGTGACATACCCAATGACCTCCTTCAAGTTCACTCAGTTACGAGTAACAAAGGAAAGTATCAAAGTATGTGACTCACATGTAGGGAACCTTGATGATCTTAGGTCGAAGGACTACATATACCATGATCACTAAGAGAATCACTTATGACACTCATATAACGATCCATGAAGTGTTCTCATGGTGGGTCAGTCCAGTTCACAAGTTCTCCAACTTGTACCAATATGTAGACTACATATCTCATATTAGTCTCCACATATGCTAGTCGTTATGTATTATTGCAACCCACTCCACAATAATACTAGACTAGGGACGTTTAAGAATATCATTATTCTAGGTTACAATTACGTTTGTTATGTTACGTAGAAACAAAACAACAAACATAATCGCTGGATTAATGCCTTAATAAAATATCATGACTCAATGTGCAAAAAAAAAAATACAATCATCTCATGATTGGCTTTTTAGGCACAACACTAACAGGCGACGTGTCAGAACGTGTGCGAGGGTGGCATGTTAAAGGCTCCTTAACCATTTTTGTCATATTCTCAAGATCCCTTCGGTGGAAGAGACCTTTTCGGGATAGGAGGGCTTTTCATCGAGGTTGCTTTAGTTATCCGTGAGTTCTCTCGGCACGGATGATCCCCTTCGGGGGTGTTTTCCCCTGTTGAAGATGGTGAGTCTGCCTCCTCTGAAGCTGGTCAGGTCATCTTACCGAGGGTGGTAGTGCACATACTTTTGAGGTTAGTATTACCGTTAGCCAAGGGTGATAGTGGATCCCTGAGGTCGGGGGATCAGGGTGCCAGATCCTGTTTTCCCGAGGTTGGTGCTCACATTCCTCATGGGTGACACTTACCCTCTGCGAGGGCAGCGCCTCGCCTGAGCTTTGCGGCTTGAAGGGCAATAGCGCCTTGGCCATCACTAGGTATGGCATCAAATATGCTTGAATCATAAATCTTTTACCTCAATTACATAAGAACTAGCAAGAATCAAGCACTAAAAGCTTCAAGCTTCAAACACAAAGCTCCACTAACATTCCCTATGGTTCCAAGCAAATTCAACTTACAAGGGACGAATTCAAGCTCATTCTAACTAGAACCAAGCTTATGGAAGCTCAAGAAACCAAGAACAACTCAAGTAAATCATTTGGGCAAAATGTACCTAAGCTCCATAAGCCTAAAAAATGTCATCCAAAGCTTACCACATAGAATCCATGCAAAAGGAAGTCCTTTAATGCATATAAACCTCATGGGGCACCAAAAACCACCAAGAATTGATGAAGAAATCAATGTTTCGCCATGGAATTGAAGAGGAGAAGGAGAGTTACGAATTTCAGAGCTTGAAGCTGATGAATAGTACCTAAAAATTGTCCCAAAATGGTTTAAATAACCATCTTCACACTTGAGTCCTTCAACTTCTTTAGTTTTGCCAAAAAGACCCCCATGCTTAAATAGTGTCATAAAACTTGGCAATTTCATCCAACTCTTTGGTTTCTTGTCATTTAGGTCCAAAAGATCAACTTATGAGCTTAAATGCCAAACTTATCACCTCGAGATACAAAATGACCATTTTGCCCCTAGTTTCATTTAGGTGCCAAATTAAACTAGGAACCATCTATCCTTTAGATAACTTAGTTGATCTTGCTAATTCACCTTTAATCAGGGCATTTAAACTATGGATTTATGAACTTACCTTACCCACTGAGCGTTCCGCTAGGAGGGCTATGATTTATGACTAAGCCTTTTCCTGAAATGAAAAAAATCAGGGAATGATTTATACAACTTAGTTGGTTGATCCTTATAAATGCCTAAGTTCATATTCATTCACAAGTCTTCAAGATAATACCCTGCATCCAGTAAGGAAAACATAGAACACAAGCATATACATATATAAAGATAATCTAAAGGTTAGCACACGCTTCCAAATAGCAAAGAATGCAAACACACACATCACAACACTAGCTAATTAGCCTCTAGGGCCTAGCAAGCATTTTTGATAGCCTTATTCATTTTAATTGTCAAGTTTAAGGTTACCTAGCTAAGGAACATAGAGCTCTAGATCTTGGAATGGATAAGCCCTACTCACGACAGAATCTTAATGCTTGCCCTAACATATCTAGCTAGAGAAACTGTACATACTTTGTTACCCATTCTGGGGTAGTCTAGTTGTGGTGCCAAAATTGTGCATTTAAAACTCCCAATGTTGGTATGTTCTATAGGCCATCAGAACAATACCCTTAGTATGCATACCCAAGTGGCCCTCTTGGGCACTATATAAATGCATGAAAATTGGTGCAAGCATTACACACATGTTCACATTTTATGCACAACATGGTAGCAAGGTAGGAAAACACTAGCACAAGTCTTAATCTTGGCTACCACACATTAGGCAATCTTGTTAAGTTTAAGTAACCAGCCATTGCACCTGAAACTTCCTCCAAAACAATTGTATTAATCTAGCCATGTACCCCTTATTTTCTTTACTTCATTATCAAGTAGAGACTTAAACCAAACCATGGAATTTGGTTTCACATCAATAGTCCATCTATGGACCAAGTTATAAATTTTTTAAGTTGGTTACAAAATTCTGACCAAACGTATAGTAACTTAGCCAACTTCGCAACATCATAACTTTGGTACATGGCTTCAAATGCATAAATTCCAAAGCCTAGTGAAACCTTTAGATGTGCTCTAGGTGTGGTTAAAATTTCATGCCAAGATTCATTCTACATAGGGAGATATGGAACTTGGAGTGCAGGGTCGAAATTCTGTCCACTTTTTGACCATTATGCCTATACAAAATTTCATAAGTGTGTAAACACTTCATTCAGAAGGGGCAAGCCCTCCAAGGCTATCGCATACATTTTCAATACATATAGGAATTACATTATCTTTCATCTAGCAACTCCATGTGCTCAAAACAAAATTTACAAACAAGCAGCCTATATAGCTTGTGCACTAGATTCATATGCATAGCAAAATAGCCCTCAAATGTTCACATACTTGTTTCAAATTTACATGTCTTACATGTACATCCATCCATGTACTACATAATGGCCTTAACTCAGCTAAAACATGCACTCAAGTTATAGGAGAGCTTTAGACACAATGCACTCCAGAAATAGGATGCTTGACAACTGCTACATAACATAGTAAGCACTGTCTCCAAAAATACCAAATGTCCTCTTAAGATCACCAAACTTTCCAGATCACAACTAGATACATGGAAGTTCAAATAAATGAAATTTTAAATTAAAACTCAAACCACAAAGGTCAGTTTGAATGTGATCTTTCTGCTGGACATGAAATGGGTAGATTTTAGGGGAGTAAGTTTCATTATGAAACTTAGTAAGGAGAACACTTATACTCATATGGTAATGTAACCCTTGGTATCACCTACATCCAAAGACATTAAAACACAAGAAACACAATGCATATATCCAACATACAGTAATCAAATGCAGTAGCCAAACACAAACAACAAACACATGTATGCGGCAGCAACAATTAACGTTGGTGAGTCCATAAAACGTCCAATAAACATAAGCAAATCACTATGGTAGCCCTCCTCATGCTTAACCTTGGTCTTAGGAAAGTTTGGACACTAGTTAGCACTAGCTTTGAGCTCTAGAAACCCTTAAATTTGCCGCCGTCACTATGCACTTCACACCAGGTCACAAAACTTTCAGTAAGTGCACTCCCTTCGCTAAGCTTGGTTCATCAAGCATTTGGCTCTCTTCCAGACTTAGCCCTAGCTCCATGGATGTTTGAATAATATAGTAAATAGTCCATGAGAGCAAGAAGAGCTATGGAAGAGCTATAAAGTTGAAGGTGGCTGGTGTGGGTCGAATATGATGTTAGTGTTGTGCCCAAAAGGCCAATCATGAGATGATTGTATTTTTTGCACATTGAGTCATGATATTTTATTAAGGCATTAATCCAGAAATTATGTTTGTTGTTTTGTTTCTGCGTAACTTAAACAAACATATTTGTAACCCTAGAATAATGATATTCTCAAACGTCCCTAGTCTAGTATTATTGTGGAGTGGGTTGCAATAATACATAACGACTAGCATATGTGGAGACTAATATGAGATATGTAGTCTACATATGGGCACAAGTTGGAGAACTTATGTACTAGACCGACCCACTATGAGAACACTACATGGATCGTTATATGAGTGTCATAAGTGATTCTCATAGTGATCATGGTATATGTAGTCCTTTGACCTAAGATCATCAAGGTTCCCTACATGTGAGTCACATACTTTGATACTTTCCTTTGTTGCTCATAACTGAGTGAGCTTGAAGGAGGTCATTGGGTTTGCCATATATCATGCGGAGGGATTTGTAGGATCAAGATGGGATTTGTCCCTCCTATGTAACGGGAGTGATATCTTCAGGCCCCTTGATAGACTAAGACTTAGAAAAATGCATGGCCATGCTCGGATGAGTTGATATACGATATCAATGTCATCAGTTTAAGTTGGTCTACTTGGTAATCAAGAAACCAAAGATTGGGCTATACGAGAGTGACACATTCCATGTCTCGTGCTTAGTCTTGATATCTTGGATAAAGGGACAATGGCATATATCGGTGATGATCATAAAGGTTTAGTCGAATCATCGACAATCTTGTCACTTGGGTAGCAATGATGTGTTGCTAGACACCGCTCATTGCTTATGATCATAAATATGATTTATGATCATTGCCAACGTGGTAAGAGCCTATTGGGTTGCACACATAGAGCTATTTGGATCATTAGAGTGCATAGGCTAATAATTTGGGTTTTGGTTTCACAATAATTTCGTATTAATAATGGGCCCAATAGTTGAGCCATTATTAAGCCCGAAATTAAAGCCTAGATGGATTAGGGCTTTGAAACCCATTAGGCCTGGAAGTTGAGTCACTATAATACAACTTCTAGTGAGAAATTCGCAGGTCTCCTTGCCCTAGCATCCCAAAAAGACAGCCGCACTCTTCTCTTGCAATTCCTTGGAGAATGCAAGCTAGCATGGCGATCGCAAGAGAAACGTATCTGCCGGGATGCGGTGGAAGCGTGGTGATCCCGAAAGGCTCGTGTGGATACCATAGAGAGCTTGAACACATCAACTGTTCAAGTTTTGTGATTCGACTATATAGTTGAGTGAGAGATCTCAGCCGAAAATTAGGTATGAAAATTTTTGAACATCCGGTTTACCCCTTTTCACTTGGATCTTGGAGGGTTTCGGTTAAATTCCGCTGTGCTGTTTGGCTCCCGAAACCCAACATATGGGAGAAGCAAAGAAGAAATTGGCTACTTTAAAAGGCTTAACCAAGCCTTAGCGCACCAAACACCCTTAATAGCCTTAATTAAGGTTTATATCATTTTCCTTACTTCTAAACCATGGTCTTTGATAGCCAAAGGGCTATTGCCCACAAAACCTTCTTATTGGTAAACCTGACACCACCCTCGGGAATTCATATGACTACCCTTGGGAGAATTCTCCACACCACCCTCGGAAGTATATACAAAAAAACTCTGGAAAAAAGTTCCTTACCTTCATTGGGAGTGTACATTACCAACCTCGGGAATATAGGGCTATCATCCTTGATAGAGGAAATGTCTCCGAAAGATAGGTCTGCCCATCCGAAGGGCCTTCTCCATACGCCTTCGATTGAGATTCCTGTCCGAAGGGGTCTCAGATCCCCGAATGGGTATTACGGAGAAATGACAAATCCAGTTGATGGATCTCTAACAAGAAGCCTCACATACACCCTTACCCTCTGGCCAGAACTACCTATGGCTAGTTTGAGATTCCTCTTTCTGAAGATACGGACCAGATCCAGCTGAACATGTGTCCTGATCTGTTCAGGCTAGGCACAATGGCCTTTTTCCCCCGTCCTCCTATAAGCACTTGTGAGGCCCCCAGGAAATGATACGAGACTCTTTCTTCCCTACTTTTGGTCTTAGCAAGTTTTCTCCTGTATACTGACTTGGGCGTCAGAAGCTCCTCCTCTGGAAACACACTTCGGGGAGCTTCTAACCCACATTCTTCATGGTCTTGTAGATATCTTACCGGAAGTCTTTCCCCCTGGTCTAGCATGTGATACAATAAAGATGTCACTGGGCATCATTTGGCATTGTATGTGGGAACCCATCCCCAATTCGCTGTCATGGAGACTTGGCGTTCAAAGGATAAATGACTCCCGAGGTCCCAGTCTACACCGGGGACTCAAGCGGTGACTGAATAGCCTGCAATAAAGACTTCCCTATCGGAGGACGAGCGCCCTCTTACGATCACAATGGGTTTTCTGTGTGACTTTCAATGCTTTATCATGGTTGAAATGGCACAACAAATCGACCAAAGGTGGTCACAGGCACCTACAAAAGGAAGCGTACCTTCCTCAGATGCCCATCCGGAAAAAGCCATAAGCCACCTCGCCGGAGGTCTGGCAGTGGGAGTCCTCACAATGAGTCCTCAACGGAGAACATACCATCCCAGGGGCGTCACACCGCAGGAGCAAGGTTGAAAGAGCATAGAACCTCCTGCTAGTGAAGTCTATCCTCGGACGAGAAGTCCCTATCACCATGCCAGTGAAGTTACTCACTAAGAAGACAATGTTATTCTCCTCACTTATGGTTCCCAGGCAGCAAAGAAACAAGGGTACTACTGTCCTGATGGAGAAAATCCTGGAGTAGTTGGAAAAGTGGAAAAATAGGTCTTTTGAAAGCCTTTCTAGTCAAGGCGATCGGAGACCTTATCTAGAGAGGAGTACCCCTTTATTCATGCAATACTAGAGGCACCAATGCCCAGCAACTTCCAAGTTCCATGCCTGATGAAGTATAAGAGGAGCATGGTATTACATGGTGCTGATGATGCCACCCTCTGCAAATGTCTCGAAGTCACCTATTTAGGGCTGACAATTGCGTGGTACAACTCCCTAGCACCCAGAACTATAATGGGTATCCAAGAGTTGTCCATCACCTTCACCCAACAGTTCATTGGAAGTAGAGCAACATTAAAGATTCTAGTCTAGATGTTCGACATAGCCCAAAAGAATGGGGAGATCATTTGGGACTACGTCGAGGTGTTTAACCAAGAAGCCCTTAGTGTGCCGGACTTTCACCTTCAAATCTAAATCATCACTATGATCAGGGGGCTAAGAAGGGACTCACAGCTCTTCTATGAGTTCTCTAAGGATCCTCCAAACACCTTCGGAGAATTCTAATGAAGGGCCGAACAACACATGATAACCGAGGAGCTAAGGATGGGCGGCCCAAAGTTTGACCATAATCACTCTGAGGATTAAGGTCACCAACCCTAGTATTCTACTAAAGGAAAGGACAGACCTCAGAAAGCAATAGGGAAGAGGCCAGTACCATTCACCCCCCTAAACACTACAAGAACTAACATCCTAATGGCCTTGGAAATGCAAGGAACACAATCCAGCGTCCAAAGGCTATGATCTTGGACAACAAGAAAAACATGAAGAAATTCTGTCAATTTCAGGGGGGCCATGAGCATGATACTGAGGATTGCTTTCAACTAAGAAAGTATATCGAATCCTTGATTAGCCAAGGGCAACTTTGTCGCTACTTGTGGAGGCAGTCGCCCAAAGCCTAAGAAAGAAAGGAAGAAGATAGGAAAGGAGAGGATGAGGACTATGATTTTGATCGACGACAGTACCGAAGTCCCAGGAAACACTGGCCACCTCCGACGGTTATAACCTAGACAATCACAACTGGAATACCCTCAGTTGAGAGGAACAAGAAAGCTTGGGAAATTGCGATGATGGAATTTGACAACCCAGCGAACAAGCTTGTTCAGAAAGATCAGTCTATAATGAAGTTTCCACATGATGATCCTCTCCTGATCATGGCAAGGATAGGAAGCTGGAACGTCAAGAGGGTCCTCATTGATGATGGATTGAATACTGACGTCTTGTTCTTCTACTTGTTGCTAAACGTAGGTATTTGCAAAGGTGATCTTAAACCCATCACCTCACCTACCTTCGGCGTTGTTCCCTCGAAACTCCCAATGCTCAGGTGGGTTGATCTACCCTTGATGATAAGGGGTACCTCAGTCCAAACCAAGTAAGAACTCATTGCTTCCACTATGACAAGGTTCATCATCATAGACGTCCCATCATTGTATAATTCCATCCTCGAAAGACAGACTTAGGGCAATCTTCACATTAGACTAGATGTGAAATACCTGACGGTCACGTTCGAGGCAAAGGAGGGTGATGCAGAAATACTCATTGATCAAGCCAAAGTAAGAAAAGTTTTTGTTAAAGGAAGACGGAGTTTGGTGAAAGTTCACATACAGACTTCGGGAGAGAAGATTGTGACTGGCGAAGATGCGATAGAAAGATAAATGAATGATCTTGAAAAGATAGAAACAGAGGATGTAGAACTTCTCCCTAGCCAAAGTACTCGAGTGGGGAAAAAATTGGCTAAAGGTGACAAGGAAAAGCTTGTATCCCTTCTATTAATGAACAAAGATCTATTTGCTTGCTCTCTGAAGGATATGGCTAGAGTAAACCCAAGTATAATTCAGCAGAGCTTTAAACTATATCCAGAGGTGAAGCCTATTTGACAGAAAAAGCGTAGCCTCTCCGCACATAAGAACGACTTTGTTAAAACTGAAGTTAAATGACTAACGGAGGCAGGCTTATAAGGGAGGTCAAGTATGTTGAATGGCTTAGCAACGTTGTTGTTGCCATAAATGAAGGGAGCAAAAAACTCCAAATGTGCATCAACTTTTGAAATATCAATGATGCCTGTCCAAAGGACTTATATCCTCTACCATCAATAGACCAATTGGTAGACTCCATTGTCGAATATTGTCTACTTAGCTTCCTCGACACTTTTAGCAGATGCCACCAGATTCAGATGGATCCCAAAGATGAGGAAAAAATCGCCTTCATTATGGAAGTCAGGACGTACTGTTTCATTAGAATGCCTTTTGGCCTTAAAAGTGCAAGAGCCATATATCAGAGGCTGATGAGCAAGGTGTTTAGCTCCCAAATTCAGAGAAATATGGAAGTGTATGTCAATGATATGATAGTTAAGAGTAAAAAACCTAGTGTTCATATCATGGACTTGTGGAAAACATTCCTCTAGCTTTAAAAATTTATAATCCATCTTAACCCCGAAAGGTGTGTGTTTGGGGTGACTGTTGGCAAATTCCTCAAGTTTATGGTATCCGAAAGAGGTATCGATGCCAATATAGAAAAGGTTAATACCTTACTGGGATTTCAAACTCCTATAACAACCGAGGATGTGCAGAGGCTTATGGGTCAAATTACGGCCCTTAGTAGATTTATCTCTAGATATAGAGATTGGTGCTGAACATTTTTAAGGTGCTCACCAAAGTAGCAAAGAATGAAGGCAACTTCGGCCCTGAGGAACATCTGTGGAACAAAGATTTCCAAGAGGCTTGGGATGAACTTAAGAGCTGCTTAACCTGTCTGTCGACACTTTAGCAACCATTGGAAGGGGAACCCCTCATCCTTTACCTCGCAATCACCGAAAAGGTGGTAAGTTTGGTACTGGTAAGGGAAAAAGGAGGAAAATAATGGCCGATATATTATGTCAGCAAATCCTTACATGGTGCCAAAGTTAGGTACCCTCTACTGCAAAAAGCCATCTACAACTTAGTCATGGCAAGTAGGAGGCTTCGACCTTATTTCCAAGGACATTCTATCATGGATTGAAGTAACTTACCTCTTCGAGATGTCATGAAAAAATTGTATCATTTTGGCTGACTATCAAAATGGTATGTCGAGCTCAGTGAATACGACATCATATATGAAGTGAGAAAGGCCATAAAAGGTCAGGTTTTAGTAGACATTATTTTCGAACTCCCTAAAACTGGGGACACTCTCGACAACCTCAAAAATGATGAAGCTGAATGGGCTTTGTATGTAGATGGCACTTAAGGGTCAGAACACCAGGGGCCAGAGATAATACTTCGAGGTCTTGAAGGGATGGAAACGTCCAAAGCTATCAAGTTCAGATTCCAGGTCACCAACAACATCGCTGAATATGAAGCCCTCGTGGCTGGACTACGGTTGGCAAAAAGAGTTTGTGTAAAGAATCTAAAGGCTTATAGTGACTCCCAGTTGGTTGTTTGATAGGAAATAGGGGAGTATGGTGCCAAGGATCCCAGCCTGGCAAACTACCATGACCTCATCATAGAACTGATCCAAGAATTTAACTAAGTAAGAATAGAAAAGGTACCTCAGAAAGAGAGTGTTGAAGCTGACATACGGCAAACTCAAAACTGTCAACTGAGGTACTTGACCACCTGAGCATAGCCATAATGGTGCTCACCACACCAAAGAAGGGGTGGAAAGACCCTATAAATGAATACTTAGTCAACTCATCCTTACCCCAGGATCCAAACGAAGTGACGAAGGTGCGTAGATGCTCTGGAAGCTCCATTATGGTTGGGGAAGAATTGTACTGCCAAGGTACACAAATCCACTGGAAAAATGCATCAGTGAAGAAGACATCGAGACAATCCTCACAGAAGTCGATGAAGGAGCTTGTGGATCCCACATTAGGATTCACGCCCTTGCTGGGGTATTACTTCGGCTAGGACATTTCTGGCCTACTTTATGTAAGGATGTAAGGCAGTTCATAAAAAAATGTGATAGGTGCCAGTGACACACACCCATCCAAAGAGTACCCTCAGAAGAGATAACTTTCGCTAACTATCCTTGCCTCTTCGCTATTTAGGGTATTGACCTCATTGGCATTCTCCCGACGGCTCCTGGAGGAGTAAAGTTTTGAGTAGTTGTAGTAAATTATTTCACCAAGTGGATTGAGGCAAAGTCTTTGGCAACAATTTCAAAAAAGGTCATGCAGAAGTTTGTCTAGAAGAACATCATATGCAGATTTGATGTACCAAGACTGATAGTCACAGATAATGGTTCCTAATTCATTGACAGAGGATTTCATGAATTTACAACCAACCTTAGGGTAAAATTACACTTTGCCCCAATTGCCCATCCTCAAAGCAATGGACAAGTTGAGGTGTCCAATATGACAATAAAAGATGGTCTCAAGAAGAGGTCGAAAGAAGCCAAAGGAAAATGGCCAAGAGAATTCTCGAGTGTACTATGGAGTTATCGAACAATTCCTAGAAGAGCTCTAGTGAAACACCCTTTTAACTCGTATTTAGCACTGAGGCCATTATCCTTGTCAAATTCCTACAACCATCTATTAGAGTACAAGCATTCAACGAAGAAGGGAACAACCTCAGTTTAAGGGCCAAGTTAGATATGATTGACGAACATAGGGAGATGGCCGAAATCAAAAGAAAAGCTTTTCAGCAAAAGGTAGCCATTCCTATAAGCTTGCATGTCAAACCTAAAGGGATCAACAAAGAAGACCTTGTTCTCTGAAAGGCTAAAGTGGAATTTCGAAAGCTATCTCATGGTGCACTTTGGGCAAATTGGGAAGGACCATATTTAGTCGTCAAAGTAGTTTGGCTAGGAGTCTATAAACTTGGAAATACTAAAGGAGAATAGTTGAAAAACACATGGCATTAAGACTCCTTGAAAAAATTCTACACTTAGAATTTTCCAAGAAAGGAGGCTAACCGAATATGGTTACTTTCAAAATGCTCAACTTTTGAAAAAGAAAAGGCTAAGGCTTTGAACCCTTGATAGTATTCTTGTCGAGGGTAGTACATGACCGAATCCGTTCAGGATTGCTGATCTGAAGGTCATAAATTACCTGAAGATGGTGAATCAACCGAAAAGCCTTACAATCAAGCTATACTGGCTGAACATAGTGCTAATCATGGACTTAGCCAAAATTCTAAGAAATGAGGACAATTCCATTAGAGAGTGCAAAGTACAAAAAAAAACTACAAAAATGTAGCCCTAAGGATTATTTTCCACATCTACGGGCTCCTTGGCATTAGCATCCTCGATATCATCCTCATCATCATCATCAGCATCTTTAGCCGAAAGAGGATGCTCTGGTAGGTTGAGGAACACCATCTTTGACCATGGCGAGGATGGTCCTTCGGATATACCGAGGGCTCTTAGGAAGGATACATCAAGGTTGGGAAACTGTAAGAGCATCTAATGGCGAGCAAGGTAGAAACCATCTTGAAAGGAAGACTTCACCGCCTCCTTTGCTCTAGCCTTCTCAATTTTCAAACACTCTGCCTCCTTCTTCAGTGCCTCCATCTCCTTCTCCACCTTCTTCTTCTTCTTCTTCTTCTAATACTACTACTACTACTTCTTTAGCTAACCAATTTTGGCAATAAGCTCGGCATTGATTTCCAGTGCCTTGGTGAAATTGGCTATGGCTTCCTCCTTTTCTTCCGAAGGATCTCCCCCGCCAAGCTCAATTACACCACCTTCACTCCGAGGTTAGATATTTTGGAGGAGCACTCATTAAAGAGTCCCCTCTAGCTCTTCAGTAGCTTCTGGCAAAGCTTGGCCAGGTCCTTCTTGGCAATTTTTTTGAGCTCGCCATATTTCATTCTTGAGCTCGCAAACATCTCCTTATCCTTGGCCAAGTTCTCGGAAGGAGCACTGCTTGGTTACCTAGGCCTGAAGGTAGCCCCCATACGCTAAAAGCTACAAGGAAAAAGACCGAATGTCAGTTACAGCAACTTATAGACCCAAAATTTTTCTAAGTACTCAAGGGCTAAGGTTTGCTTGAGTATTGTGCTCAGAAATTTGAGCAGCAAGGACCTCCTTATTCGGGCAGTCCTCAGTCAAGGTCTGAAAGGTGGCATTTGTGATGATGCCCCTCGCCATCTGTGGGACAATTTTCTGGCAATCCTTCAAATGTAGGTCCATGTCTTTGGTGAATGTCCAGAAGGTTTCCTTCAGCACTTTATCCTTTAGGATCTTCGAATACTGAATAGCCCTTTTCCAAAGGTGGCCCATCATTTGCTCCGCCAGGGCTAGTTCTTTGAAAAATCATGCCAAAGTTCCTTTATCACATCATATCCTATCCATTCATCTAAAAAGTCTAAAATGCTGAAAAAGCCAAAATTCATAGATGAATGACTAAGTGACAAACCTGGGGAATTTTGGCTTCTTCTCTGTTGGAGTCACTGACATCAATCAACTTAGCAAGGATCTCTTTCCCCTTCCTTCTTCGCCTCTCTTCAGCCTCTTCAGCAGAATCTCCCCTAGTGAGGTCCCTAAGGTATCAGCTACGACATTGGGACTTAGAGGAATTGATAGGATGGCCACATCCGATGAAGGGTCAGCACTAGCGGATGAACGATCTAGTGTCCCAAGCTGGTCTTTAGAGGGAGGGGGAAGTGAATTCTCCTTTGATTTTTTGGTCTTCGGGGCAAAAGACTACCCAGTTGGCCCCTTTTTCCTTTTTGGGGCCTTTTTCTTTTGCTCCTCTTTCTCAGCTTGGCCGAGGAAAAGGCTTTTGTAGAAGGTTGCTGATTTATTGCCCATCTCTGCAAAAAGAAAAATATTAGTGTAAGTACGGAGAAATCCCAAATAACAAGTTGGAAAGAACCTTAATCTTTACAAGGGCCGAATAGGAAAGTTCACCAAAAAGAAGCAAGACCAGCCAGGACTTCTTCCCATCTACTACTGGTTTTGGCATTTTCTTGTCAGTAATATGCTCCTTAATGACTCCGAGCTCCTGAAGTACATCTTCGGTCATAAAGTTCAATATGATTGGGAAGGGGTACAGAGGACATGAAGAAGCTTGGTCTTACTAGTCAGCTACTGCCTGAATACGGGTGTTGAATTCCTCGAACTAAGATTCAAGTTCGAGGGAATTTCAGTTTGAGCATAAGCAACTTCAATGGATCCATCATGCCGATGTCAAGGGTCCCGGAAGCCGACTTAGCAGGCATGTCCTTCCATTTCTCATCCACCACTATAAAGAAGTACTTCTTCTGCCATCCTTGCCAACTATCTTTGGTGCCGAAAGTGAAAGTGAATTTTTTGCTCCCGCATCCCCGACGGAGCAAGAAGTAAAACCTGCCCTTCAGAATGAGGTGAAACTTGTAGTATTGCATGAAAAAGATGAAGTGGGGGGCTATCTTAAAAACCACATACATGCAGAGAAAGGCATTGAAATAAGAGTAGGAGTTCGGTGGCAATTGGTTAATGGCTATGCCATCAAATTGGCAAAAGTTGCTCACCATCTTTGATGTAGGATACCGAAGACCCACCTTTAGCTAACATCTGAAGACCATAATGTTGTTACACTGAGGAAGGTAGCTTTGTCACTCCCCACATAGGTCCTAGCCTATGCACTTATAGTGCCACTCACTAAGCTACCATAAAAGTTATTAGCTTCTTTCACTTATATGTATTATGAGTAGTCTTAGGTTTTGGCCAACTTTCAATCTTGCAGCTTAAGTTTTATTTTCTTAACCTTAAGGCTTGGGAGGTGCCCCAGGAGGCTTACTAAGTAGTCCTGAATACTTTACTTGCAGCTCAAGGTAGGGCCCATAAATTGCTAGTAACACAAGGCAAGGCTTTTAAATTTTCTTGCAACACAAGGCAAGGTGTGTACACTTTTTCATCTTTAAGTGTCTAAGGTGTATGCTCATCAAGTGTGGCATTTTAATGCATGGCAACCAAGAAGCCCATCATATCTCAAGTAGAAAAACTTGTCTTTCATGTCAATGCACTTTCGACCTAACAAGTATCAAGAGGTTTAGCTCTATAAGGAAATTCCAAGACATACAAATCTAAACATCCATAGCATAACTTGGCATTCCAAACCTTCATAATATACACAAAGTTCCATAGTTCATCGAGGCCATATATACACAAAAGAAACCTCCACCCAAGTGCTACCTACTTAGCAACATACCAAGGGTACTTACAATCCAAAATAAGCACAAGGTAGGCATTACATGCCCCACTCAACAATAATACCTGAGAGCCACCGTAAAGGTGCAATGCAAGATCAAAGATTATAGGAAAAGTCCTATAAACAAGTTCATGGTCATGAAAGAAAACCAAAACACCAATGCCCATGAACACACATCTATAGCTCCTAGACTTGTCCCATAATGGCCTGCAAAACTCAAACACATAAGTTTGAGCAATAATCATAAGACTTGCACATTGTACTCATAAGCCAAGCTTTCAGTTTTGTCACATACCTTGACAAAATGTGCAATAACTTAGCACACAAGCTACAGACACACAATCATTCAATCTCTAAGCCTTTTCCTGAAACATATACAATAAGGGGCATGAGTTTATAAACTCAGTAAGGTTCACTACAACTCCAAAGAGCTAATTTAGTTAAGCCTGAAAGCTAAACCTCCTTATAGCTTTACTTAACCTGGAAGGAAGACAAGAAAACAACCAAAACACAAGCATAATAGTATATACACATGATAACCAAGACATATATATGTGATAACAACAACTACAAAGGGTTAGCAAGCACATCCAAGCAAACAAGCACACAACACACACACCACAACACAATGCCCTTCTTGGCTGAAACCACTGGCAAGTACACACACATAGTTTGCACTACTCCATTCCACTGGAGCTCTAAGTTCAAAGATAAGTTGGACTACTTACCTTGAACCTTAGTACTTGCTATTGTTGACTAGCTAGCCAAGAATTCACATAAACCCAAAGGTTCCATATATACCCCATCTAGAAATCTAAGATCATATAGCTCAATAATACTATCACTTAGACGCCATTACTGTACTTGAACATGGAACATGACCAAAATCAAGTAGAATTTGTGAAACCCTACCAATCACTAGCTTGAGCTGTTGGTTAACACTTGAATCTTCAAGACCAATCTTGGCAACTCAAGTGAAAGATCACCTTAGGCCAAAAACACTAATTTCAAGCTTAATTGTTCAATCCGTGCATCAATCAACACCAACTTGGCATGAACTCGAAGCCTTCAACCCAAGAACATGAAGAACACAAAGCCAAGACTTGGTCAAGCTTAACTTGATACTTTGACCCAAAATCATGTCATTAGTTTGAGTGGAAGCATGCATTTCCAGTAATAGACCATGTGGCATACAATTGGGCATAATTCCCTTCTCGGTTGCACCATTTGTTTGCATGGTGCCATATAATCCATCCTTAACATAAGTGTATGTTTAAGCACATGGTTAAGAGTACATTATGGCCCTTAAAGTTTGTTTCTCGCCATTAGCCACATAGTCACTTCCCATGTGCATTTTAAACCCGATAGTTCTTGGTTGCACATATACATCACTCTTCACATTTTCATTTAAGTCACTCATGGTCTTTAATGTATTTGTTTCTTAAATATTTGGCCTGGGCCAAGCACTGAGGTAAGGGTTTGACAAGCTTAGCTCACCAGGGCCAGGGAGCCTAGTGATGGCATAAGAAGGAAGGAAAAATTTTGCTGACCATTTCTTTAGTTTTTCCAAAGTGGCGTAACTCAGATGAGAGTTGAGAGGAACCCAACTCTCAGGAACAGAATAAACTTTGGCGTGAGAAGAAGGCAGGCTAAAAAAAGAAGAACCCTAACCTAAAAATTATTGGGAGAAAAGGGGACTAGAGAGACAAACCGACCTTGGAGACACTAACCTATGAAAACTGCTGCAAGGGACTGTTGGAAATTGCTTCTCTACTAATGTCGCTGCAAGAAAAAGCTGGAGAACGAAAAGGAGTCAGAAAGGAAGAGTGAGGAAACCTTGAAGGGAGATGGTTTCATATAGCCTGAAAGAGATAGGCGATGTGTTGCCATAATGACCCTTTATAGGCAAAGAGACATAACTGGTGTAATAGACATGAAGGCTGGCGAATACCCTTCTGACATGTGTCACAAGGCGCAAGAAATAAGGGCATACCTGCTGATCTACTAGGTCCATGTCACGTAACTTAAGGTAACATGACTACTCGGTCAGAAGATAGGATGACTAATTTACACGAGGCAGGGATAAAAACCCTACGAAGAAAATAACTCATTGCGTGCCGAATATGTAACCTTGCCAGAGTTGAGAATTCCACTTGAGGTATAAAATAATTCCCTAATGAGCCGAAAGTGTGACCTCGCCCAAAAATAAGAAATTGGTGTGAAGTAACGTCTTGAGCAAGGCTTCAGATTTGAAAAATGGAACATGAACAATGGTTCCAAGAGAATGTTGAAAGTGCAATATCGGCAAAATGATGGATATCTGACTACAAGGATAGTTACCCCAAAGAGCTAACCTCAGCAGAAAGAAGTTCTTTTGCCAAGGTCAGCTTCAGCTTCCTAATGGCAGGATTGTCGTAACATACTCCTAGATGATTAGTACCAAAGATACAACATTGGTCTCCCGGCGGGGGGCATGTGTTAGCCGAAGGGCTATCGCACACAAAACCTTGTTATTCACAGACTTGACACCACCCTCGAGAATTCATATGACCAACCTTAGGATAATTCTCCACACCACCCTTGAAAGTATATATGACAACTCCAAAAAAAGGTTCCTTACCTTCTTCAGGAGTGTACATTACCAACCTTAGGAACATAGGGCTATCATCCTCAATAGAGGAAATGTCTCCTGAAGATAAGTCTGCCTATCCAAAGGGCCTTCTCCATCTGCCCTTGGTTGAGATTCCCATCTGAAGGGTTCTTATGGAGAAACAACATCTTTGACAAGAAGCCTCGCATGTGCCCCTAACCTCTGGCCGGAACTACCTACGGCCAGCTAGAGATTCCTCTGCCTAAAGGTACAAACCAGATCTAGCCGAACATGTGTCCTGATCTGCTCAGGCTAGGCACAATGGCCTTTTTCCCCTGTCCTCCTATAAATACTTGGGAGGCCCCCAAGTAATGATATGGGACTCTCTCTTTCCTACTTGTTGCTTTTAGAAACTTTTCTCCTGTATACTGACTTGAGTGTCAGAGACTCCTCCCCTAGAAACAAACTCCGGGGAGCTACTAACCCATATTCTTCAAGGTCTTGTAGATATCTTACCAGAAATCTCTCTCTCTGGCCTAGAATGTCATATAATGAAGATGTCACCGGGCATCAGTTTCTTTGCCTTAAACTAATGGCCCACATTTGACTCCTTTTCCCCTTTCCATGGCCGACCTTACTAGTATGGAAGAACTCCAAATTGCTTCCATTTGACTCAAGTCAAAAGCTTGAACATCCTAAGGCTTACACTAGGACACTTTTGTCCTTCATGCCTTTTATGTTTTCTTTGTTTAAACTTGTCTTCCATAAGCAACTTGGTCCTCCAATAGCACTTTCATACCATTCATATCCTTTCCATAACTCTCCTTAGCTTTCCTTGAGAGTTTTGCAGTTGAGTACCCAAATTTTCAAATCCTTACAAAAAAGTCCATAGGTTGCCTGACAAGTAAGCAATCCTTAAGGCTTTTATTGGGGGTCAAGTTACCAACTTAGAAAACTTTTAAGGAGGTGTTGATCATGCCCTTTACCCCTCGCACTTCAATCACTATGTGGAGAATTACACAATATAATGGTTTTTGACCATTAAGCCACACTTTGTAATTCTCCCATTTTTGTAACGTGGTAACATATTTGAAGGTATCCCTAGCCCTTAACATGCACATAGGTTTATCTGGATTCAACCATCACCTGAGGACTAGCATTTCCACAAAAATGACAAGTCTAGCTTCTGATTACAGGGGAAACTAAAGCAGATTCAACCCTTACCACAACCAATTTCCAGCAAAACCAAAGTAAAGCTGCTTGCCACTGATTTTAGTTGTCTTATGGCTGAAGTAACCTTTTTGGTGGAGTGCTTAGCTTGATTCGTTCTTTCTCCCACTTGAATTTTTCTAGAACTTAGCTCTGTTTGCCTGGAAATCTCCTTCATCTATCAAATTACTTTCCAAAGCTTGATCAAACCTGGTAGTTGTGAGTGGTAACATGCAATTGAGTGGCCGTGCATATGTGGCAAGAAATTGCATGATACAAGGCAACCCTTAACTTTTTAATTGGCTTAATTTTCCTACTCAATAAACTTTTAATTGTAGACAATTATGTTCTGCAACCTCCACTTCACTAAAACTAAGCTACATGCATAGAAAATTTTTTATAGTGCCCACACTTTTTTTAGACTGTGCTAACATAAAACTTTATTATTTTCATTTCAATCCTTAAAATATGACTTTTATTGTTCTAACCTTTTCATTTCCTTCCTTTGCAAGTTACTTTCCCTCATTGTCTTCTAGCCCCAGGCTTACACAAGTTAGGGGCATGACAATCTTCCCCCCTTAATAAATTTGGTCCTCCATATTTTCTAGCAACTTAGGGAAAAGATTTTTGTACTTCTTTAGCATTTCAGCTTCTATTTCCTAGGTTCGTTCTTCCTCTGTGTGGTTTGTACACTGTACCATAACCATCTTTATCCATTTACTTCTCAACATTCTAGTATACTTAGCCAACGTTCTCATTCGGTCTTCTTCATAGGTGAGGTTTGGGACTATAGGAATACTAGTTGTTGGCATCACTTGTTTAAAGTTAAAGATGTACCTTTTTAGAATACTCACATGAAAGGTATGTTGTATATGTCTTTAGTTTAGGGGGTAGATCTAGTTTTTATGCTCCATTGCCCATTCTTGCAACTGCTTAAAAAGGAACAACATATCTTGGAGCCAGCTTCCTCTTTTTCCCAAATCTAACTACTCCTCTCCAGGTTAGTATATGCTTCTTCTTTAGTATTGGCTGCCTTGATTCTTTCTTGAATCACTTTGTTCTTTTCTGTTATTTAACACACAAGGTTCAACCCAAGTTCTAAATTATCACCAAGTTCATGCCAAGAATGGGGAGTAATATATTTTGTTCCATACAATGCCTTATATGGAGCCCTCTTGTTCACTATGTAATAGTTGTTATTATAGTGAAATTCTACAAGAGGCAAATGTTTGTCCCATTCTCCTTGAAAGTTTATAATGCAACATATTAACATGTCTTCTAAGACTTGAATAAATCTTTTTCTTTGCCCATATATTTGGGGTGGTGGGCTGAACTAAGTGTCAATTGAGTGCCCAAAACATGATGTAGTGGCCTCCAAAATTTAGAGCCAAATCTTGGGTCACTGATTAAAAGTATATCATTAGGAACCAAATGTAACCTCATAATTTCTTGTATGTACAACTATGCAAGCTCATCCAAAGGATTAGTGACATTAATGTGTAGAAAGCATGCTGACTTAGTGAGCCTATCCATAATAACCCAAATGGTATCATACCTCATCCTAGTCATTGGCATCCTAACCAAGAAATCCATAGCAATAGAGCCTCACATCCTTTATGGTATGGGTAAACTTTGCAATTTACCCTTAGGTTCATAGTGTTCTAATTTAACTTGCTGACAAGTTAAACAATTTGATACACAAACACTAATATCTTGCTTCATGTTACGCCAGCAAAAATTCTCTTTAGATCTTTGTACATTTTTTATGAGCTTCTTTCATAATTTGATTCCTTAGGTCATTTCCATTGCGCACATAGATTCTATCTTGAAAGTATAGCAACCCTTACCTATAAGAAAACGCTTGAAATAGTTTTTGATGCATTTCTCTAGAGTTCCTAGCAAGATGTTCATCATGATTTTGAGGTCTTTTAACCATTTCTTTCCATTCTAAGTTTATGGTTACTACATTTTCTTGGTTTAGTTCACACTGCTTCTACTTATTTTCTAACCAAGTTAAGTTGCTATTACCCACTCCGGGGTAGTCCAATTATGGTGCCAAAATTGTGCATTTAGACTCCCATGATTTTGTAATGTTCTGTAGGCCATCTGAACACTACCCTTAGTGTGCATACCAAAGTGGCCCACTTGGGCACTATGTAAACACATGCATATTGGTCCAACCATCACACACATATTCACATTTCATGTACATCACGGCAGTAAAGAAGGAAAACACTAGCACAAGTCTTAATCTTCGTAACCACACATTAAGCAATTTTGTTAAGTTCTAGTAACCAGCCACTGCACCTGTAACTTCCACTAATAAAATGTATCATTCTAGCCATGTACCTTCCTATTTTCTTCACTCCATTACCAAGTTTGTTTTACATCAATAGTCCACCTCTGGATCAAGTTATGGATTTTTTAATTTGGTTACATAATTCTGACCAAATGAACAGCAACTTAGCCAACTTTGCAATGTCATATCTTTGGCTACTAAGCTCCAAATTATGAAATTCTAAATTCTAGTTCAACCCCTAGATGTTCTCTAAATGTGGTCAAAATTTCATACAAATATTCCTTCTACAAGGGAGATTTTGAACTTTAAGTGTAGAGTCGAAATTCTAGTCACTTTATGACCATTTTGCCCATACAAAATTTCATAAGTGTGCAAACACTTCATTCACAACAGGAAAACCCTCCAAAGCTATCCCATATATGTCCATTACACATAGGAATTACATTCCATTTCTTTTAACAACTTTATGTGGCCAAAACAGAATTTACAAGTAAGCAGCCCATCATTCACACTTAGGCAGCTTTGCACCACATCACTTACATAGCCAAAACATTACTCAAATGTTCACATACTTATCTCATTTTACATACACTACATGTACATGCGTACATGCACTACATAATGGTCTTAAATCAGCTAAATACACACCCTTGGTTACAGGAGTGCCTGAGACACAATGGACTCCAGAACAGGATGCTGAACAGCTGCTGTGTAACACAATATGTACCGCCATTAAAAATACCACATGTGCTCCTAAAATCACCAAAATTTCCAGATCACAAATATACATATGGAAGTTCATGTATGTGAAATTTCAGATCAAAAATCAAACTACAATGGTTGTTTAAAGGTGAGCTTTCTGCTGGACCTGAAATGACAGAATTGAGGGGAGTAAGTTTCATTGAGAAACTTAGTAAGTGTAGCACTTGGATTCAATAGGCAATGTAACCATCATTAAAACCTGCATCCAAAGATACTAAAACAAAAAAACACAATGAATATATACAAGATATAGCAACCAAATGCAGCAGCCATTCACAACCAACAAACACATGAAATGCAGCAGCAACAATAACCATAGGTTAGTCCACAAAACATGCAATAAACTTAAATAAATCACTATGGCAGCCCTCCTCAAGCTAATGCTTGGTCTTAGGAGGATTTTAATAGTAGTTAGTACTAACTTTGGGCTCTAGAAAACCTTATTTCACTGCCATCTTTGTGCACTTCACACTAGGTCGTAAAACCTTCAATAAGTGCACCCCCTCACTATGCTTGGTTCATCAAGCTCATGGCTCTCTTCCAAGCTTAGCCCTAGCTCCATGGTTGCTTGAAAATACAGAAAACAACCAGTGAGAGTAAGAGAACCCTTACCTTGATAGGTATGCTGAAATTGGAGGTTGATCCTAGGTGCACTCAAGCAATAGCACCAAATAGCTTCCAATTGTGCTTCCTTGACTTCAATTGCGAGTAGTTTTTAGTCTGAAGGTATGGTGGATATGGAGGATGTGTGGTTGTGTTCTTGGTCTAGAGGAGGATGAAAATGAGAGGGAGATAAGTGATTTGGCCACTTAAATGGCCTTAAATGAGCTTAAGGGCACAAAACACACTTAACAAGCTTAACCTTGCTTTATGCCATTTTCCTTCTCACTAATTATTGTTTTTTTGTCTTAAACTCATTGCTACACATGTGCCCAACATTTTCAACTATTTATCAAGTCTTGCCTACCTCCCCCATGGTGGGATAACCCCATAATTCTACCCTTTGACTTAAGCCAAATGCTTGAACACCTTAAGGTTTACATTAAGACATTTAGGTCCTTAATGCCTTTAGTGTTCCCTTTGTCCAAACTTGTCTTCCATGAGCAATTTGGTCCTCCAATAGCACTTTCATACCATTCATATCCTTCCCATAACTCTCCAAGTCTCTTTCTTGAGATTTTTGCAATTGAGTACCAAAATTTTGAAAACCTTACAAAAAAGTCCATAGGTTGCTTGACAAACAAGAAATCCTTAAGGCTTTTCTTGGGGGCCAAGTTATTAACTTGAAACACTTTTAAAGGGGTGTTGATCATGCCTTTTACCCCCCCACACTTCAATCACTATGGTGAGAATTGCACAAGATAATGGTTTTTAGCCATTATGAGACACTTGTAATTCTCCCATTTTTGTGAGGTGATAGCAGTTGTTGAGCTCACACTTATTTTCTTCACCTCCCGCCTTCAACACCTTAGTATACTTTCAGCTTAACACATCAACTACTACATTAGCTTTGCTTGATGTGTACTCAATGGTACAATCAAAGTCCTTAAGATATTCCAACCACCTCCTTTGCCTCATATTCAAGTCTTTCTATATGAGAGGTACTTCAAGCTTTTCTAATCAATAAAGAATTAAAACTTGTTTCTTAGAAAATAATGGCTCCATTGCCTAAGAGCAAAGGCCACAGCTATTGTAAGGTTTTAGGAGCCAAACAAGTGTAGCAGAAAGTAACCAAAACCCTTTAGGATCCAAGTAAAATGAAGTAAATTGGGTGTTCAAAATTTGTACGTAGTTGGCTAAGATCTTTCACCCAATTATTGAGCCGAATCACAAAGACTTGAACAGTTTACATGTTCAAAATCTCTATAGTATCCACACGAACCTCTCAAATCACCATGCCTCAACCACATCCCAGCAGATGTGTTCCTTTTGCACCTACAGTGCTAGCTTAGGAAAGGCAAGAGAAAAGTGTGGCTGGAACATTTTAGAACCCTTCTGATTTTTTCCTTTTCGGGAGGCTAAGGTTAGGGTATGAAAATTCTTACTATGTGATGTGGATATAGTGAGACTTAACTCCCATGCCTAATGGGTTTCAAAACCATAATCCAATTAGGTTTAATTTTGGGCTTAATAATGGCTCAAACTTTGAGCCAATTATTAATCCGAAATTATCATGAAACCAAAATCAAAAAATTTAGCCCATGCACTCAAAGAATCCAATTGGCTCTAAGTGTGCGACCGTATAGGCTCATACCATGTTGCAATGATTGTAAATCACATTTACGATAAAAAAATATGAGTGATGTCTAGCAACACATCATTACCACCCAAGTGACAAGATTGTCGATGATTCGACTAAACCTCTATGATCATGTTTTGTATATGTCATTGTCTCTTTGTCCAAGATATAAGGACTAAGCACGAGACATAGGATCTATGGTTTCTTGATTCCCGAGTAGACTAACTTAAACTGATGACTTTGATAGCATATATCAACTCATCTGAGAATGGCCATGCATTTTCTTAGTCTTACCCTATCAAGGGGGCCAAAGATATCACTCAAATATATAGGACAAACAAATTCCATTTCAACCATACAAATCCCTCCGCATGATATGTGACTTACCCAATGACCATTTTTATGTTCACTCAGTTACGAGCAACATACAGTAGTTTCAAAGTATGTGACTCACATATAGGGAACCTTTGATGATCTCAGGTCAAAGGACTACATACACCATGATCACTATGAGAAACACTTATGGTACTCATAGAATGATCCATGTAGCATTCTCTTGATGGGTTTGAGTACCACTACAACAAAAGTGGTCTAGGTATGGTTTAAGTACTCTCTACATAAGATCCATAACAAAAGTAGGAGTATTTGTAAGCCCAAATGACATTACTATGTATTCAAAATGACCAAACCTTGTTCTTGTTAGTGTTGTGCCCAAAAAGCCAATCATGAGATGATTGTATTTTTTGCACATTGAGTCATGATATTTTATTAGGGCATTAATCTAGCAATTATGTTTGCTGTTTTGTTTATGGGTAACGTAATAAACATAATTGTAACCCTAGAATAATGATATTCTCAAATGTCCCTGGTCTAGTATTATTGTGGAGCGGGTAGCAATAATACATAACGACTAGCATATGTGGAGACTAATATGAGATATGTAGTATACATATGGGTACAAGTTGGAGAACTTGTGTACTGGACCGACCCACCATGAGAACACTACATGGATCGTTATATGAGTGTCATAAGTGATTCTCTTAGTGATCATGGTATATGTAGTCCTTCGACCTAAGATCATCAAGGTTCCCTACATGTGAGTCGCATACTTTGATACTTTCCTTTGTTGCTCGTAACTGAGTGAACTTGAAGGAGGTCATTGGGTATGTCACATATCATGCGGAGGGATTTGTATGATCAAGATGGGATTTGTCCCTCCTATGTAACGGGAGTGATATCTTTGGGCCCCTTGATAGAGTGAGACTTAGAAAAATGCATGGCCATGCTCGGATGAGTTGATATACGATATCAATGTCATCAGTTTAAGTTGGTCTACTCGGTAATCAAGAAACCAAAGATTGGGCTATACGAGAGTGACACATTCCATGTCTCGTGCTTAGTCTTGATATCTTGGACAAAGGGACAATGGCATATATCGGTGATGATCATAAAGGTTTAGTCGAATCATCGACAATCTTGTCACTTGGGTAGCAATGATGTGTTGCTAGACACCGCTCATTGCTTATGATCATAAATGTGATTTATGATCATTGCCAACGTGGTAAGAGCCTATTGGGTCGTACACATAGAGCTATTTGGATCATTAGAGTGCATGGGCTAATAATTTGGGTTATGGTTTCACAATAATTTCGTATTAATAATGGGCCCAAAAGTTGAGCCATTATTAAGCCCGAAATTGAAGCCTAATTGGATTAGGGCTTTGAAACCCATTAGGCCTGGAAGTTGAGTCTCACTATAAATACAACTTTTAGTGAGAAATTCATAGCTTCTTACCCTAGCCTCCCAAAAGGACAGTCGCACTCTTCTCTTGCAATTCCTTGGAGCACGCAAGCTAGCACTGCGAGTGCAAGAGAAATGCATCTGCCGGGACGCAGTGGAAGCGTGGTGATCCCGAGAGGCTCGTGTGGACACCATAGAGAGCTTGAACATGTCAACTGTTTAGGTTTTGTGATTCAACTCTACAGTTGGGTGAGAGATGTCAACCGAAAATTAGGTATGAAAATTTTCAAACACTTGGTTCACCCCATTTCACTTGGATCCTAAAGGGTTTTGGTGAAATTTTGCTACATAGTTTGGCTCCTGAAACCCAACATTACCCACTCTAGGGTAGTCTAATTATGGTGCCAAAATTTTGCATTTAAACTCCCAGGATTAGTAATGTTCTGTAAGCCAGCAAAACACTACCCTTAATGTGCATACCCAAGTGGCTCTCTTGGGCACTATGTAAATATATGCATATTGGTCAAACCATCACACACATATTCACATTTTATGCACACAAATGTAGCAAGGAAGGAAAATGCTAGCAGAAGTCCTAATTTTGGCTACCACACATTAGGCAATCTTGTTAAGTTCTAGTGACCAGCCACTGCACCTGTAACTTCCACTAATAAACTGTATCTTTATATCCATGTAACCCCATGTTTTATTTTCTCCATTATCAAGTAGAGGTTTATAGAAAACCAAGGAATTTTTTTTTACATCAATATCCCACCTATGGGCCAAGTTATGGATTTTTGAACTTGGTTACCAAATTCTGACCAAATGAACAGTAACTTAGACAAATTTACAACTTCATAACTTTGGTTACAGGGCTCCAAATCCAGAAATTAAAAATTACCATTCAACCTCTAGAGGTCCTCTAGGTGTGGTCAAAATTTCATGTCAGTATTAATTTTACACAGGGAGATATAGAATTTTAAGTGTAGAGTCAAAATTCTGGTCACTTTATGACCATTTTGACCATACAATTTTTCATAAGTATGCGAACACTTCATTCACAAGGATTAAGCCCTCCAAGGCTATCCCATACATGTCCATTACACTTAGGAATTACATGCTCTTGCGTCTAGCAAATTTTTGTGGCCAAAATAGAATTTACTAGCAAGCAGCCCATCATTCACACTTAGGCAGCTTTGCACCACATCACTTACATAGTCAAAACACTACTCAAATGTTCACATTCTTGTCTCATTTTACATACACTACATGTACATGCATACATGCACTAAAAAATGGTCTTAACCCAGCTGAATATGCACCCTACATTAGAGGAGTTCCTGAGACACAATGGACTCCAGAACAGGATGCTGGACAGCTGCTGCACAACACAATAAGTACCACCATTAAAAATACCAAATGTGCTCCTAAAATCACCAAAATTTCCAGATCATAACTATACATATGGAAGTTCATGTACCTGAAATTTCAGATCAAAAATCAAACCAAAAATTTCAGTTTGAATGAGATATTTCTGCTGGACCTGACATGACAGAATTGAGGGAGTAAGTTTCATTGAGAAACTTAAAAAGGGTAACATTTGGACTCAATAGGCAACGTGACCATCATTAAAAGCTGAATCCAAAGACACTAAAAAAAAAAAACATAATGCATATATACAAGATATAGAAACCAAATGCAGCAGCCATTCACAACCAACAAACACATGAAATGCGGCAGCAACATATACCATAGATTAGTCAATAAAACACATAATAAACATAACCAAATCACTATGGCAGCCCTCCTAAAGCTAATGCTTGGTCTTAGGAGGATTTTAATAGTAGTTGGTACTAACTTTGGGCTCTAGAAACCCTCATTTCACTGCCATCATTGTGCACTTCACACTAGGACACAAAACCTTCAATAAGTGCACTCCCCTCACTAAGCTTGGTTCATCAAGCTCATGGCTCTCTTCAAAGCCTAGACCTAGCTCTATGGTTACATGAAAATACAGAAAACAACCCATGAGAGTAAGATAACCCTTACCAAAGTGGGTAGGCCGAAAATCAAGCTTGATCCTTGAAGCATTCCAAGCAATAGCTCTAGTTTGCTTCCAATTGCTTCCTTTTGCCTTCAATTTCAATCAACTGCAAGTTTGAAGGTGTGGTGGCTATGGAGGAAGTGTGGCTGTGTTATTGGGCTGCAAGAGGCCAAAAATGGGAGAGAGATAAGTGAATTGGCCACTTAAATGGCCTTAAATGAACTTAAGGGCACAAAACACACTTAAACAAGCTTAACCTTGCGTTATGTCATTTTCGTTCTCACTAATTATGGTCTCTTTGTATTAGACTCATTGGTACACATGTGGCCAACATTTTTTACTATTTATTAAGCCTTGGTTGCCTCCCCCATGGTGGGATAACCCCACAATTGCACCCTCTGATTTAAGTCAAAAGCTTGAACACCTTAAGGTTTACAATAAGACATTTAGGTCCTTATTGCCTTTAGTGTTTCCTTTGTCCAAACTTGTCTTCCATGAGCAATTTGCACCTCCAATAGCACTTTCACACCATTCACATCCTTCCCATAACTCTCAAAGTCTCTTTCTTGAGAGTTGAGAACCTGAATTTCCAAAACCATACAAAAAAATCCATAGTTTGCTTTACAAACAAGCAATCTTTATGGCTTTTCTTGGGGGGCCAAGTTACCAACTTGGAACACTTTTAATGAGGTGTTCATCATGCCTTTTACCCCCACACTTCAATCACTATGGTGAGAATTACACAATATAATGGTTTTTGGCCATTATGACACACTTGTAATTCTCCCATTTTTGTGAGGTGGTAACAAATACCCTTGCCTCCATCTGTTGATCAAACAAATCCTCAATTTTGGGAAGAGGAAACTTGTTCTTTGCAGTTATTATATTGAGCGTCCTACAGTCAATGCAAAACCTAAAGTTTCCATCTTTTTTCATTACAAGCAACATTGGTGCTCCCTATGGAGATACACTTGACATAACGTAACACTTTTCAAGAGGCTCATCAAGCTGTTTCTTGAGTTTATTCATTTCTAGAATTGCCATCTTATAGGGAGGTATGGACACAAGAATGGCGCTTAGTACTAGTTAGATCTAAAAATTAACTTTCCTTATTGCAGGAAGCCCTGGCAAGTTTAAAGGAAAGACCTTAGGATATTCCCTTATTGTGGAAATTCTACTTAGTTCATCAACTTCCTTGTTCCTATTGAACACCATACATTCATCTTCAAAGACTGTAGGAATTTGCAGCACTACCTTAATTTGCTAATTTTTATCAAATTTTGGTAAGTAACTTAAGTCATAGACTTCTGAACATGGTAAGATTAATTTACTAGATTAACAATATATCAGAACATGATTTTTAGCAATGAATTCATGCCTAGGATCACATCATAAACACTAGTTCCAAGTATTATCAACCTAGCTCTTAACTCTAGCTTTCTTAGCCTAATCACACAATTTCTCACCATGTGATGAGTAAACATTATTTATAGACCAACAGTATTAATGAGGTACATTTTAGATAATGTGCTTATTTCTAGGTTCTTGTCTTTGATAAGTCTAGTAGATATTATAATGATTGAAGCTCTAGTATCATACAACACTGAGACAAGCTGATTATTAAGGCAAAGCTTACCTTTTAGTGTCTTCATACTCAGCCTTTCATGGCCTTGCTTCCTCCTTTATGATTCTAGCACTTCTTGTCTTCTTGGTGCTTCAATATGAAAAACTCTTGCTTGCTGTTGAATTAGCATCCTCTACTCTAATTAGGTCCTCCCAGGAAGACTATCGAACAAAGTTCCATACTAGTTGCAGTTTGCTAGTTAATTACTTGCCCCATTTTAAAACCTTTCATGCATCTAGTTATTAACCTACAATGCACTATGCATATGCTTACTTCAACTCAAATTTCAATTTAAAAAGATGAATAAAAAACATTGTAGTGGCTCTTATAAAACATAAACAAACCACAAGTCAAAGCATAAAACATAAGTGTATTTACTACAAGTAATAATAGTGCATATGCATCATTACATAAGTAGAGACTATACATAGGATACTGCTCGACCTAAGGACATTGGGGGCTAAACTAGCATACATACATATACTAAAAGACTACTACTGAGATCTATGGTCCACTATGTCTGTCCTTGAGCCACTAGCTTCTACAAGGTTGTAAGACAACTATAGTTAGCACAGACAACTTAACTACTAAAGCTAGAATCAATGAATGATTCACTAGGTGGTTACCTAGAATATAAATGCTAGCTCAACAACCCTCCAAGGTCACCGGCTCCTTATAGATATAATCTGCACAACAACACTAAAGGGAGTAAGAATCCAAAGATTCCTAGTAAGGGATTTGGGCGCAAGCAAAGAAACATTGAAAACCTACAAACAAAAACCTAAGGACATTCATATGTATAATATATGAAATCTATGGCGGGCCCAGTGTAGTTTGAGGCCTAACATATGTGCATATTTGGAGTCCTTTGGGACCCTACTTCTTCTTAGTCCTCGCATGGATGTTAACCCAAGGCCTTGCGAGTTCCAGGCCCCTAACTTGCTCGTAGCAAGCTTACCTTGCTGATGTCTTAGTGAGCTTAGCTCACTAGTTAACCTTTCTTTTGTTGTGTATAGGTGAACATGGTGAACACCGTTGCTTGAGTTCTAAGGAACCCATTATGTGTACTAGGCTTTCGCATAGTGCCTCAAACCGTTGGCTTGTCTAAACCATTATGGTACTAAGCCTCCACCCAACTAGGTGCACTAGGCTCCCACTTGGTGTCACAAGCTAATATGCTCTCCTAGATCACCAAGGTACTAATCCTTGCCCATTTAACCAACCAAGGATGCATTAAGCTTTCACTTGTGCCTCAAGTCACAACTTAGCTAGGCCACAGGGGCATTAAGCCTTCATCCATGGTGCTGCACTATCCACCATTACTTGGTTCACACTATTATGGTAAGATTTTTTATGGATGGACTTAGTTTACTAGGTTCCATAGAACACCTCATGTGCACTAAGGTTTCTCATTGGTCTCTTAAGCTCTAAGCATCCAACTAGACTACCAATGGTGCTAAACCCACTTAACCTTTCCTAATGGCCTTATTGTAGTCCTTGAAACATCTTCCAAATTATTTTCCACCATGCTTTGTTTACACCCACGAAGGCTTTATTAACTACCTATTGCCTTAAGGAGCCATGGGAGGTACTAAGGCACCAATAAGCACCTTCCACCCCAAGTCCCTGTAGGTGCTCTTAAGTGTCTTTCTTTGGAAATAAATCCAAAAATAATCTTGGCAGAATTTGGCATTTTATATAGTGTAAAATTGTAGTTCTTCCTTTTAGCTTCATGTGGAATCATGAATCACCTCAATTGGACATCCAAGTGAAAAGTTATGCCAAAAATAGTATAGCATGTCAATGTAGTTAAGGGCTTGGTGATGCAGTGGGGACGCGGCACCAACGACTATAACGCTCGGGTTCCAAACGTGCCCTGGTTCTACTCCTTATGTCTATACACACTTTGGGGGCATCAAACACCTTTCAAACATCCAAGGCAAGCCTCCACAATTTCTAAAACTTAAAAACTACTACAATAGGCTATAAAGATGCTAACCTAACCAAGGATCAAGTGTCCAAATGATCTACACAAGTGCTTGGTCAATACTAGTCGATCATAACACAAATCTCACCATAACAACGCATATCTTGTTAACCACATCAAACCTACATTCAAGCAACTAAGGCAAGCATTATAGGAGTATGTAAACAAAATCCGTTACCTTAATTGAGAAGAACAAGCAAGCAATAAAGCACTACTTGCAACAAAGGCCCCACTAGGGTGTTCCCATGGTTCCAAGAAAAAACCAACATATAAGGCACAAATTCATGCTCATTCTCACTAGACCCAAGCTCGCGGAAGCTCAAGAAACCAAGAACAACAAGAAAACAATATGATCAAAATGTTACCTAAGCTCCCAACCATAAAAAACACCACCCAAAGCTCACCACACCAAAACCATGCAAAAGGAAGCCCATTCATGATTATATATACCTCATGGGGCTTTGATTTCCATAAAGAAATGAAGAGAAATTGAAGTTTTTGGCTTGGCTATGGAATTTGACAGGAGAAGGAAGGTTACTGGTTTGAGATGGAGATAATGATGAATAGTGCCCAAAATCCTACCAAAATGTGTTTAAAAGCACATATATTATGTCCTTGAAGCATAGTAATCCTTGCTTCTAGGAAAAGGTTTCATACAAGGACCCTTTGTCTTCCCTAAAGCCTTTTTCAAATTAGGGTATGCTCTTTGCGCCTTTCTTATCTCTTCAATCTATCCAGACTAAATAGTTCATGTTCAAACTTGCATTTCTTCCCATTTTTGCCACTTATGCGAAAGGCATAATAAACTGTTTTCTTCAATGGTGTCCTTAGTAGAACCACCTTTTATCAATCATGCATATTTTCTGCTCAAGGTATCTGTTGTTAGTGTTGTACCCAAAAGCCAATCATAAGATGATTGTATTTTGGGCATTGAGGCATTAATCTAGTAATTATGTTTGTTGTTTTGTTTTTATGTAACGTAATAAACATAATTATAACCATAGAATAATGATATTTTTAAATTTCCCTGGTCCAGTATTATTTTGGAGCAGGTTACAATAATACGCAAAGACTAGCATATGTGGAGACTAATATAAGATATGTAGTCTACATATTGGTATAAGTTGCAGAACTCGTGTCTTGGACCGACCCAGCAAGAGAATGCTACATGGATCATTATATGAGTGTCATAAGTGATTTTAATAGTGATCATGTATATGTAGTCCTTTGACCTAAGGTCATCAAGGTTCCCTACATATGAGTCACATACTTTGATACTTCCCTTTGTTGCTCGTAACTGAGTGAACTTGAAGGAGGTCATTGGGTATGTCATATATCATGTGGAGGGTTTTCTATGATCAAGATGGGATTTTTCCCTCCTATGTAGCAGGAGTGATATCGTCAGGCCCCATGATATAGTGAGACTAAGAAAATCCATACCCATGCTCGAATGAGTTGATATATGATATCAATGTCATCAGTTTAAGTTAGTCTAATGGTAATCAAGAAACTACAAATCAGCCTATAGATATCTTGGGAAAAGGAACAATGGCATATAAAGATAATCATCATAAAGGTTTAGTCAAATCACCAATAAACTTTTCACTTGGGTGGCAATGATGTGTTACTAGACACCACTCATTGTTTATGATCATAAAGATGATTTATGATCATTGCCAAAATTATAGGAGCCTATTTGTTACCCACTCTGGGGTAGTCCAGTTATGGTGCCAAAATTGTGCATTTAAAACTCTCAGGATTGGTATGTTCTATAGTGATAGCCAAACGCTATCGCCTCGATCTGGCCGAACTCCCTGCCACAAGAATGGCCAGAAGAAGCTGGCGCTACCCAAGAAAAGGTGTGATCATGCACCTCGGGAGATAGCCGAAGAGCTTCGAGCCCGGCATGCTAGGAAAGCCCGAGGACACTACTTGCCCCCCAAGGTTGTGAACAGATCGCCTTCGGAAAACGGCACCAGACATAGCAAGCCGAACATGATATCCCCGAAGTCGGAACTTGCTGTTTAAACACATATTTCATTGTTCACATGTGTATTTTACTATTTATATGTGTTTTACTATTCATCAATATTAAATAATTATTTTTTACATAGGTAAAACCATCACTTGGTGACCCTTCACGAGAAAAATCATATCTAGAGCTGTAGATGTCGGAACTGAGTGATTCTAAATTCATCTAAAATCCAACACATAGATCTTCAACTCTGCTTCATTTCGTAAGCTAGTTTGATCATTTTCATTGCCAAAATCTAATTATACATGAGACCATTCTTTCTTTCACGTGCTGAAGAGCAGTTTTGGTAGAAAAATCATAACTTGAGCTACGGATGTCTAATTTGAATGAGCAAGCTATCAATTTGAAGCTAAAGAGGAGATCTACAACTTCTATGCTTTGAGGAAGAGATGAAATAATGTCTATAATGGTCAAAAAATTAAAAGAAGTTGCGGCCTGCCAATATTGATTTGTATTTACCTACATTTTACCATTTTATTTTTACCATTTCACCCACCCCAAAACTCTATAAGTAGGCACCTTGGGGGGAGGGTGATGGATGCCATTTCTTAGGCCTCCTTTATGTTATTGTATTCTCTTTAGATTTTCTCCTTTGTTCTTGTTCTTATACCGAAGCTCTGTCCAAGTGTTTTCTTCTTGTTGTTCTTCTTCTTCATTCCTTTGATCTTTCAATCCATGTTCATTTCATATTTCTACATGTTGTTTACTTTTATCATGACTAACTAATCTTTCTTTTTGCTAAGGTGAAAGGTGAAGTTTTTGGTATAAAGGTTATGATTGATTTGAATGGATCACAATGTTAACGGTATTTTCTTCCTTAATCTATTTAACTTCCCTCCTTGTTAAGTGGGAGTCTTGATTCATCATAGTCAATCATTGGCACAAAAGCTACTTGATTCCCTCTGTAGAACATGGCTCTGCCGGCCATATTGGAATCTTGAGTTATTGTCGACAAAGGTTGGCATGATGGATACTCAAACCCATTAGAAAGTGTTGGAATTTTGAGATCAATGAAAGTTAATATTAACTAAATTCCTATCAATGAAAGTTAATATTAACACTAGCACAAGTCTTAATCTTAGTTACTACACATTAGCCAGTCTTATTAAGTGTAGGTGACCAGCCACTGAACCTGAAACTTCCTAAAAAAATATATATTAATCTAGCCATGTAATCGCATGTTTTCTTTGCTTAATTATCAAGTAAGGTCTTTAATCAAACCAAGGAATTTGGTTTCACATCACTAGCCCACCTATGGACCAAGTTATGGATTTTTTAAGTTGGTTATAAAATTTTGACCAAATAAATAGTAACTTAGCCAACTTTCAACGTCATATCTTTGGCTATAGAGCTCCAAATTCAGAAATCCCAAATCACAATTCAACCTATAGATGTGCTCTAGGTGTGGTCATAATTTCATAAGAAGATTCATTCTACACAGGGAGATATAGAACTTTGAGTGCAGAGTCAAAATTTTGGTCACTTTATGACCATTTTGCCCATACAAAATTTCATAACTGTGCAAATACTTCATTCACAAGTGGTAACCGCTCCAAGGCTATCCCATACATGTCCAATATAGATAGGAATTAAAAGTGCTCGCATGTAGCAATTTTATGTGGCCAAAACAGAATTTACAAGTAAGCAGCCTATCATTCACACTTAGGCAGCTTTGCACCACATCACATACATAGCCAAAATATTACTCAAATGTTTACATACATGTCTCATTTTACATACACTACATGTACATGCATACATGCACTACATAATGCTCTTAACGTAGCTAACTATGGACCCTAAGTTACAGGAGTGCTTGAGACACAATGGACTCTAGAAATAAGATGCTGGATAGCTGCTGCATAGCACAATAAGCACCATCACTAAAAAAACTGAATGTGCTCCTAAAATCACCAAACATTCTAGATCACAACTAAAGACAAGTAAGTTAAAATAGCTGAAATTTTAGATCAAAATTCAAATGAAAAATGTCAGTTTGAATGTGATCTTTCTGCTAGACCTGAAATGGTAGAATTGAGGGGAGTAAGATTCATTGTAAAACTTAGTAAGGGAAACACTTGGTTTCTTAAGGAAATGTGTAACCCCCTCTAAAACCTGAATCAGAATACACTAAAACAAAAAATCACAATGCATATATAGAAGATATAGCAACCAAATGCAGCGGCCATTCATAACCAACAAACACATGAAATGTGGTAGCAACATAAACCATAGGTTAGTCCATAAAACATGCAATAAACATAAGTAAATCACTATGGCAGCCCTCCTCAAGCTAATGCTTGGTCTTAGGAGGATTTTAACACTAGTTAGTACTAACTTTGGACTCTAGAAACCCTCACTTCACTGCCATCATTGTGCACTTCACACTAGGTCACAAAACCTTCAATAAGTGCACTCCCCTCACTAAGCTTGGTTCATCAAGCTCATGGCTCTCTTCCAAGCTTAGCCCTAGCTCCATGGATGCTTGAAAATATAGTAAACAATCCATGAGAGCAAGAGAACCCTTACCAAGATGAGTAGGCCAAATTTGAAGCTTGATCCTTGAAGTATTCAAGCAATAGCTCTAGTTTGCTTCCAATTGCTTCCTTTTGCCTTCAATTTCAATCTTGGAGGTATGGTGGCTATGGAGGAGCTATGGAAGAAGTGTGGAGGAGGGTGGTGGCTGTTTGGGTCAAATATGAGAGAAGAAAAATTGAGTTTGGCTTCTTAAATTAGCTTTAGGACACTAAACATCCTTATTAGCCTTAATCATGCTTTATGTCATTTTCTTTGCCCATAAGCATGATTTCTTTGTCCTAAACTTATTGGTCCACATTTTGCCCACCTTTTTGACTATTTATCAAGCCATAGCCGCCTCCCCCATGGTGGGATAACCCCATAATTCCACCCTTTGACTTAGGTAGGGGCCAAGTACGGCTGTGTCATGAACACCTTAAGGTTTACATTAAAACATTTAGGCCCCTAATTCCTTTAGTCTTTCCTTTGTCCTAACTTGTCTTCCATGAGCAATTTGGTCCTCGAATAGCACTCTCATACCATTCATATCCTTCCCATAACTCTCTAAGGCTCTTTCTTGAGAGTTTTCCAATTAAGTACCCGAATTTCCAAAACCTTGCAAAAAGGTCCATAGGTTACTTGAAAAACAAACAATCCTTAAGGCTTTTTTTGGGGGCCAAGTTACCAAGTTAGAACACTTTTAAGGAGGTTTTCATTATACCTTTTACCCCTTATACTTCAATCACTATGAAGAGAATTATACAATATAATGGTTTTTTTGACCATTATGCCACACTTGTAATTCTCCCATTTTTGTATTGTGGTACCACTATTGGGTTGCACACGTAGTGCCAACTAGATTATTTGAGTGCATTGGCCAAATTGTTTGGTCTTGGTTTCATGACAAATTCATATTAATGATTGGCCTAAAGGTTAGGCCATTATTAGGCCTGAAATTAAAGCTTAATTCAATTAGGGCTTTGAAACCCATTAGGCTTGGGAGTTGAGTCTCACTATAAATACATCATATAGTGAGAAATTCATAGCAATTACCCTAGCCTCCTTAAGGACAAAATCAAAAGAGTTTTGAAAGTTCCAGTCGTACTTTTCTCTTGGCATTGCTTGGAGGACACAAGCTACCACTGCGAACGCAAGAGGAATGCATCTACCAGGATGTGGTGGAGGTGCAGTGATCTTGAGAGGCTTGTGTGGATACCATAGAGAGCTTGAACATGTCAACTGTGCAAGTGTTGTGATTCGACTCAACAGTTGAGTAAAACTAGGTACAAAATTTTGAGCACCTGATTTACCCTATTTCACTTGGATCCTTAAGGGTTTTAATTATATTCCACTGCGCTTGCTTGGTCTCGGAACCCTACATCTACCACCAAGTTGCCTTTGCTAGGCTTTAGGATTTTATAGTCAAAGTATATCACAAATGCCCTTCCCAATAGGTATTGCCTTCATTGCTTTACGGCATAGATCACTGCAGCAAGTTCTAGGTCATCGGTAGGGTAGTTTTGCTCATGAGGTCTCAACTGCCTTGACCTATAAGCAATCACATTCCTTTCTTACATCAATAAACATCCTAACCCAAATCTAGATACATTTCTAAAGATGGTGTATGACTTGTTTGGATCAGGTAGGATTAACACTAGAGCTTGAATCAATCTGCACTTTAGCTCTCGAAAACTCTTTTTACATTTTTTAGTCCACTCAAACCTTTGACCCTTATAGGTCAGCTGAGAAAGAACTGAAGCAATCATCGTGAATTTTGGTTCAAATCTCCTATAATACCCTGACAATCCAAGAAAAATTCCAACTTCCTTTACACTATTAGGTATTTCCTACTCTTGCACAGCCTTAACCTTTTCAGGGTCTGCTCTAAGTCATTTGTGCATCAATGATGTTTCCTAGGAAAATTTTGCACTTGGAAAATTTTGCATACAACTAGTTTTCCGTCAAGTCTTCTATCCTCATCTTCATCTTCTTCGTTCTCTTCATTCTCAATAGGAGGAACATTAACCATGTTATTATTCCTATAACCTTCTATTGTAGCTTCTTGATTCTACTCTTGTGGTGTGGCTTGTGTTCCTTGTTAATATCCTTACAAAAGCCGTACTAAGCCTTCACTTATCTGGGCAAGATTTCTCTGCAGCTCTGCGTACATCTGAGGCATACTTAATTCAGGTGTAGGGTTTGGTGTCCCTTGAACCCTTTATGTTGTTTGTTCACCCTTTCTTTGTTCTTCATTCCTTATCTTTAGCCTTTACTCACTAGCATGTTTTAGAGGTCCTTGATCCCCCTCTCCTTGTGGCAACCATTTTCCTGTTTCAGGACAATCAGAAGAGCACAGTATACACTGTGTGCTAGGTACTTAACACTAGCAGCTGACCTAACTAAGCTACATGTATGCAACTATATGCATCATCTCATATGCACATAAGCCATATTCAAACCTTGCTCTAATAGCAACTTCTATTACCACTTCAAGAGCTTAAATATAGTGAACATATTTGGTGTATCCAAGTCCTAGGGCAATCCATGTGATGTATTGCAATCAAAACAATGCTCACCATTTTTACACAAGCGGCCCTCTTGATCATTATATAAATATTTATATATTTATCCAACCATCACACGCATATTCACATAAAATCTCACTTGGTAGGGAATATAATGGCCAAAACCTTATATTAAGCCAAATTAAAGCTCATGGACAATTACATGTACACTTGGTGCCCTTTTCACGTGTCTAAACTTTCACACTGTATCCAACTTAAATTCTACACATGTCCTCCTATGCCCTAAAGGATTTAAAGCCTTTAATTGCACTTAAAAATTCATAGGGGAACAAGTTTGAGGTATTAAGTCCATCTAGAAACCACATTATGAACTTTACTAGTCATTTCGGTAAAATGACCAAATGAACAGTAACCATCAAAATGGGCAACTTTGACAGGCCATATCTTAGGCTATGGGGCACTAAATTGAGTTATTTGATTGCCAAATTATTCATCTCAAATAATACTCATTGATGTCAAAATTTCGTAGCTAAATTCAACTTGTATAGGAAGTTATGGCTTCTAGACTATAGGGTGTCAAAACATAGCAACAATTTCCCATAATGCCAATACAAAATTTGCAAATAAATCACCCACTTCACTTTTAATTGAAAAACTAGCTTGGCAAGGTTCACACATGCCTTAAACATTTTGGAAAGTCACTCCCCTAAATTTAGAGCCATTTCATACACATTGAACATAATTTCCTTTAAAATATCCCATACCTAGCAAAATGGACAGAATTGCACATACAAGCTAAAACATCACTTCCTTACTTCAAATATCATCCATAAAACTTCTAAAGTTTCTTTACTTGCATACATGCATCATACATATGCCCTAGTTTCATTGGTTACAGACACTAGCTTCTTGGAGAGGCTTACAAACACAATGAACTCCAGAAACATCAAAAGGCAGCTACTGCATGCGGCAGAAAGTACCAGCAAAATTTTTTGTAAATGTGCTCTAAAACTTATGAAAAACTCCATTTCAATAATAAATATATGGTAGTTTATGTACCTAAAATTTCACATAAAAAATTGAACTACAAGTATTAATTTGATTGCTCTATTTCAAGATCACCTGAAATTTGGACAGAAAGGGTGATAAGTTGCTTTCAAGAACTTAGTAAGGGCTTATCATTAAAATCTTAAATTCTAGCCATATACCTAAAATCAAAAGACACTAAAATGCAAAAATATAGCACATATATGCAATATAGCCATCAAAATGAACAAACACCCACAGCAACAAACATAGGTAATGCTGGCACCAAGAACACATTAAGGTTAGTCTATAAACATTCACATAATCAATATGTAATCACCATGGCAGCCCTCCTCAAGCTAAGCTTGGTCTTAGGAGGTCATTAGGTCTTAGTTAGTACTAACTTAGTCTCTACCCCCATATTTGTGCATGAAAAATAGTAAGGTTGAAACCTTGTTCATGCACTCCCCCTTAACCTATACTTGGTTCATGGAGCTTTTTGCTCTCTTCCAAGCATAGTGTTAGCCCCATGGATGTTTGAGCATCACCTCAAAATAGTAAACAACCATGAAACATGAAGATAAACCCTCATCTTGGCTGTCAAAACCCAAAAACTCTAGGTAAAACTCAATAAACCCAAAAACTAGGGTTTTTCTGCTCTTTGTTGAATTCTCTTGCTTTCTCTCGCTTTTTTTTTATTTCTTAAGCCATGGTGGATATAGAGGGCTATAGAAGATATCAAGGAAGAACCCTATGTATTGTGTGCTAAATATGGAGGAAGAAATTAAAAAAATGGCTAAGAAATGAAGATTTTTCTTTATTTATTCATCATTTTGACTTATGTCAAAAATATGTCATGGCACAATTAAAATTTTTGCAAATTCAAGCTCACACTTGGACATGTTTTGGCCAGCCAAATAGGGAGGGAAAATGATAGATTTTGACCTCTTTTAACCTTGTCAAAATTATTATAGCTTTAGGCAAAAAGTTGGACACTTAAGCACCTTAGTTGTCATTATGCCATAAATGGCAATCTTTGCCTCTTTAAGCTCTTTGGTCCCCAACAATATCTTGAATTCCATCCTTGCCCCTTCTTCATAATTCTATCCATGTCCTTTCCATAGCCATCTTTGGAAATTTGTGCGATTGAGTACCCAACCTTTGTATCCTTACAATTTAGTCCTAGGTATTTGAAAGTTAGGCAATGTATTAATGGTTTCCTAAGGACCAAACTCTTTGGTCCCCAACAATATCTTGAACTCCATCCATGCCCATTCTTCATAATTCTATCCATGTCCTTTCCATAGCCATCTTTGGAAATTTGTGCGATTGAGTACCCAACCTTTGTATCCTTACAATTTAGTCCTAGGTTTTTGAAAGTTAGGCAATGTATTAATGGTTTCCTAAGGACCAAACTATTATTGTGTGTGCCACTTAAGGCCATCTATATTAAATACTTTACACTTCATTATTCATACACTATGGTGAAAATTAATGCATATAAGTTTAGATCCTTATGTTATAATTTTCCCATTTTGTGAAGGTGGTAACATGGTGGAGGTAGGATAATGACTTGGACCTTCCATTATGATCATCTACAACCTTATTTCGTATAGGTGACATCAATTAAATGAAGGCTCTCATCATTTTCCTCTATGTATTATTATTACCTATGAAGATTTGTGCAATAATTAAAGGATTAACAAATGAGGTCCCACGTAGACCTTTAAGAAACAAGGCCCTAAAATAAGACCAATGAAAGGGCTGAAAAAGTACTAGACAAAATGAACGAAGCCTAATAGTGGCCATTATGGTGATGACCCCATGAAAGGCTGGTTAAAAGAGGTACAAAATGGCCAACAGGGCCCTGGCCCTAGTAAATATCTGAGGCTAAGCCAAAATGAAGCCAAACTGGTGACTGGGGAAAAAAAATGGAAAAACATTTCACTTACCAAATATTCCTGAAACATAACCTAAATATTCAAAATCCAAAAGAAATGAGCCCTACCAATCAACGAAACTGCAAAAGAAAAAAAAATTAAAATATGGGCCTAAAGAGAAAATGAGGGAATTTTATTAAGACTTTACTAAATTTCCAAATATAGCAGAATCATTAGAAATTACAAGTTCCTCTTTGTGACTACCGTAAAATAACAAAGAAGAGCCATAAATTCAACACTTGTGGAGGAGCACAAATCAGATGATGGCATCTTTGTGAACCCAATGTAGATATAGGATAGGACGCACTGTTACCACCTCACAAAAATGAGAGAATCACAAGTGTGTCATAATGGCTAAAAACCATTATATTGTGTAATTCTCACCATTGTGATTGAAGTGTAGGGGGTAAAAGACATGATCAACACCTCCTTAAAAGTGTTCCAAGTTCGTAACTTGGCCCCCAAGAAAAGCCTTAAGGATTGCTTGTTTGTCAAGCAACCTATGGCCTTTTTTGTAAGGTGTAGGAAATTTGGATACTCAATTGCAAAACTCTCAAGAAAGAGACTTGGAGAGTTATGGGAAGGATATGAATGGTATGAAAGTGCTATTGGAGGACCAAATTGCTCATGGAAGACAAGTTTGGACAAAGGAAACACCAAAGGCATTAAGGACCTAAATGTCTTAATGTAAACCTTAAGGTGTTCAAGCTTTTGACTTAAGTCTAAGGGTGAGATTGTGGGGTTATCCCACCATGGGGGAGGCAGCCATGACTTGATAAATAGTAAAAAATGTTGGGCACATGTGTACGAATGAGTTTAAGACAAAGAAACCATAATTAGTGAGAAGGAAAATGACATAAAGCAAGGTTAAGCTTGTTAAGTGTGTTTTGTGCCCTTAAGCTCATTTAAGGCCATTTAAGTGGCCAAATCACTTATCTCTCTCTCATTTTCACCCTCCTCCAGCCCAAGAACATAGCCACACTTCCTCCATAGCCACCATACCTTCAAACTTTCAATTGATTGAAATTGAAGGCAAAAGGAAGCAATTGGAAGCAAACTAGAGCTATTGCTTGAGTACTTCAATGATCAAGCTTGATTTTTGGCCTACCTACTATGGTAAGGGTTCTCTTGCTCTCATGGGGTGTTTTCTATATTTTCAAGCAACCATGGAGCTAGGGATAAGCTTGGAAGAGAGCCATGAGCTTGATGAATCAAGCTTAGTAAGGGGAGTGCATTTATTGAAGGTTTTGTGACCTAGTGTGGAGTGCATAGTGATGGAAGTGAATTTCTGGATTTCTAGAGCCCAAAATTTAGTACTAACTAGTGAAAAAGTCCTCCTAATACCAACCATTAGCTTGAGGAGGGCTGCCATAGTGATTTGGTTATGTTTATTACATGTTTTATGGACTAAGCTATGGTATATGTTGCTGCCACATTTCATGTGTTTGATTGTTATGAATCGCTGCTGCATTTGGTTGCTATATCTTGAATACATGCACCATGGTTTTGTGTTTTAGTGTCTTTGGATCCTGGTTTTAATGATGGTTACATTTCCTATTGAATCCAAGTGCTACCCTTACTAAGTTTCTCAATGAAACTTACTCCCCTCAATTTTGTCATTTCAGGTCCAGCAGAAGGATCACCTTCAAACTAACCTTTGTGGTTTGATTTTTGTTCTGAAATTTCAGTTACATGAACTTCCATATGTCTAGTTATTATATGGAAAGTTTGGTGATTTTAGGATCACATTTGGTATTTTTAATGGTGGTACTTACTATGTTGTGCAGCAGCTGTCTAGCATCCTGTTTCTGAAGTCCATTGTCTCTAAGGCACTCTAGTAACCTAGGGTGCGTATTTAGCTGAGTTAAGACCATATTGTAGTGCATGTATGCATGTAAATTTAGTGTATGCAAAATGAGACAACTATGTGGGCATTTGAGTAATGTTTTTGGCTATGTAAGTGATGTGGTGCAAAGCTGCCTAAGTGTGAATGATGGACTGCTTACTTGTAAATTCTGTTTTTGCCACATAAAGTTGTTAAAAGCTAGGGAATGTAATTCCTATATGTAATGGACATATATGGGATAGATTTGGAGGGTTTTCCCCTTGTGAATGAATTGTTTGCACACTTATAAAATTTTGTATGGGCAAAATGGTCATAAAGTGATGAGAATTTTGACTATGGACATAAAGTTCTATATCTCCATGTGTAGAAGGAATATTGTTATGAACGTTTGACCAAACCTAGAGAACATCTATAGGTTAAATTGGGATTTTGAATTTATGAATTTGGATCCCTGTATCCAAAGATATGACGTTGCAAAGTTGGCTAAGTTACTATTCATTTGGTTAGAATTTTGTAACCAACCTCAAAAATTCATATCTTGGTCCATAGGTGGGCTAGTGATGTAAAAAAAATTCCTTGGTTTGCTTTAAGTCTCTACTTGGTAATGAGGTAAAGAAAATATGGGGTTATGTTGTTAGAATGATACAGTTTATTAGTGGAAGTTACTAGTGCAGTGGCTTGTCACTAGAACTTAAGAAGATTGCCTAATGTGGTAGCCAAGATTAAGATTTGTTCTAGTGTTTTCCTTCTTTGCTGCCATGGTGTGCATGAAATGTGAATATGTGTCTGATGGTTGGACCAATATGCATGTGTTTACATAGTGCCCAAGGGGGCCACTCGGGTATGCACACTAAGGGTAGTGTTCTGATGGCTTACAGAACATTACCAATCTTGGGAGTCTAAATGCACAATTTTGGCACCATAACTAGACTTCCCCAAAGTGGGTAACACGCATGAATCATGTGATGATGGCAAATGCTAGGGACCACTAGTATTGAGCTTATGGAAGTAGCGAATACCGACCCTAGCTAGGATGTTTCTTGTCGAAGTACCTCACCCAACCTTGCCAAAATACCCTAGGTGGTATTTGTCAAATAGGATTTAGTGGTGTCAATACCTTAAATTCATCTTCAAGTAGTGCCTCCATGGTATCTGTGGCAACTAACAATTCATCGAACATTGCTAGCCCATGTTTATCCCTTTTTCCCCACATATTAAAACCTGAACACAGCAAGAATGATAAATCAAAGTCCAGGTGCTTTTGCTTAACTTGAAAGTGATAAGGAAAAAAGCCATTGCGAAATTCTTTGAGGGCTTCACAAAGCCCCCTTTCCATCTCTTTGGTGGCTAATAGAAGCTCCTTCACATAAGACTTGGCATTTTGGTAAAGCTACAAATGTGCCCTTGTAGATCCCAGATAGCTTCGTCAACCATAATGGCCCATTAGAAAAGGAAAGTGGCACTGCCCAACTTAAGTTGGACTCACCTTAAGGAGCCATCAGACCCAGGTGGAGCCTCTCCTCAACAGCTGAAAGCTTTTTTTATCAAGAGCCCCAAACTGGGCCCTTAATTACCAGGTCTTCTTGAAATCTAGCCTCCCCCACTCTGCTACCTTCTTGGTTCTTTCAGTTACATCATGAAGCTTGCAACCCTACTTGTTAAGGACTTTTTGCTACCTCTCTAGCTTGCCCTAGAGGTCCTTCACCTTCTTAGCCAGGCCATCCTTCCTAGACCTGTCCTTATCTAGCTTTTTATTAGGGGTAGCATTAGAGGAATTTAGGTTATCCACCTGAGTTCAAAAGGCCTTCACCTTCACCACATGAGTGGAGATAGCCTCATTAATGGCATAAGTGATGTTGGCCCCCAAAAAATTAAAATAATTAGTGGAAGTTCATATTAAAAAGAACTCATTGACAATTATGAAAGTTATGCCTAGAGAAGTCTAACTGTAGTGTTCATCGATTGTACCCAATTGATCCTAGGAGGATGATGTTCGGTTTTAGGAGCCAAATAAGCACAGCAAAATATAACCAAAACCCTTTAGGATCCAAGTAAAACAACGTAAACCGGGTATTTGAAAATTTTCATACCTAATTTTTGTTGAGGTCTTTCACCCAACTATTGAGTTGAATCACAAAACCTGAATAGTTGACGTGTTCGAGCTCTCTATGGTATCCATACAAGTTTCTTGGGATCACCACGCCTCCACCACATCCTAGCAGATGTGTTTCTCATGGGCCCGTAGTGCTAGCTTGCGTACTCCAAGGAATGCAGGGGAAGAGTGCGAATGTCACCTTTTGGGAGGCTAGGGCAAGGTTGTGAATTTCTTACTATGTGATGTATTTATAGTGAGACTCAACTTCCAGGCCTAATGGGTTTCAAACCCTAATCCAATTAGGCTGTAATTTCGGGCTTAATAATGGCTCAACTTTTGGGCCAATTATTAACATGAAATTATCATGAAACCATAACCCAAATAAATTAGCCCATGGACTCAAATAATCCAAATATGCTTTATGTGTACAATCTAATAGGCTCTTACCACGTTGGCAATGATCATAAATCACATTTATGATCATAAACAACGACCGGTGTCTAGCAACATATTGTTGCTACCCAAGTGACAAGATTGTCGGTGATTCAACTAAACCTTTATGATCATTATCTGTATATGCCATTGTCCCTTTGACCAAGATATCAAGACTAAGCATGAGACATGGAATGTATCACTCTCATGTAGCCCAATCTTTGGTTTCTTGATTACCGAGTAGACTAACTTAAACTAATGGCATTAATATCGTATATCAAGTCATCTAAGTATGGCCATGCATTTTCTTAGTCTCACTCTATCAAGGGGCCCAAAGATATTACTCCTATTACATAGGAAGGAAAAATCCCATCTTAATCATACAAAACTGTCTACATGATTTGTGACATACCCAATGACCTCCTTGAAGTTCACTTAGTTATGAACAACAAAGGGAAGTATCAAAGTATGTGACTCACATGTAGGGAACCTTGATGATCGTAGGTTAAAAGACTACATGTACCATGATCACTATGAGAATCACTTATGACACTCATATAACAATCCATGTAGCATTCTGATGGTGGGTCAGTCCAGTACACAAGTTCACCAACTTGTACCCATATGTAGACTAAATATTTCATATTAGTCTCCACGTATGCAAGTCATTATGTATTATTGTAACCCGCTCCACAACAATACTAGACCAGGGACATTTAAGAAAATCATTATTCTAGGGTTTTAATTATGTTTATTACATTACGCAGAAACAAAAAAAAACAAACATAATTATTGGATTAATGCCTAAATAAAATGTCATGACTCAATGTGCAAAAATACAATCATCTCATGATTGGCTCTTGGTCACAACATTAACAGATGAGCCAGCCAGTGACGACCCCCAGGGGTCCTCTAGGCCTCTAAGATTCTATGGGTGATATTGATCTTGTCCTCTAGGATGGACTGATCAATGCTCATAACCTACTATAGGTTGAAGTGTTGTTCCGACGTAGTCATTTTGTCCAACAACCCTTTTTTCTAAGCCTACCCCAAATTAGGGAATAGGTTCTCAGGTCAGAAGTGAGAATTGATTTTTTCTAGGGATGGCATCCTTTTTTAAGGAGGCCTCTGAGATGAGGCAACGGAAGCTCCAATAGTTGGAACCTTCTATGGAATGACCTCGATAAGAATGGATGATGCCCTGAGACATCTTCGCTGGAAGGCATAGTGTGACAGCTCTCCTAGTTGGTTAATCAAGTAAGTGTTTACTTTACTTTGATTAAGTGTTTATTAAATTAAGTACCTCAAGTTAGCGCCTTGTAAAGCAAGTAAGATAAGCTTAATTAAGTAAGTGAGTTCCTAAGTGTGATTTGGCATAGTTAAGTCAAGACCATTAGTTGTTCTAGCTTTTAGAACCATCCTAGTAGGTTTTGACAACTTGTGGCACTAAGTGTTCTTTTTGAGCCATTTAGAACTTAAGTGGCTAAAGTGTTCAAGAAAATTAAGTTTGGGAAGCTTTTAGTACCCTTTAGAACAAAGAAAAGTGGTTTGGAGTGTGAGTTGGTGAGCTATTTGAAGCTTTTGAAAGCTAGTGGACTTAGGTGCAAGGAGAAGGAAAAGTTGACTTGTTTACATATATGCAAGTCTTCTTCTTCCTTAGTCATTTGCAACTAACTCCAAATTTTCGTGGCTCCACTCCCTCTCCCAAAATCACAGCCCAAGCTTCCATTTTCTTGAAATATTTCATTAAATTAAGGGTGCCCAAGGTGTTGGAAAGATCACCAAGCTTTGTTTGAGGTGTTCTTGCTTCATTTGATCTTTGGAAGCTTGTTTTGGATTCAAATTTCGTGGGTAAGCTTCTTGTGTTCATTTGGATTGTTTATAGGTTGTTTCTAGAGCTAGAAATGGTCTTAGTTTGATTCGTTCGGGTGCCAAATTACTTTGGTTTTAGACTTGGAACTCAAGGAAGCTTGTGGAGCTAGTTGTGTTGCATTGCTTGCTTGTGTGGCTAAATTGAGGTAAGGGTTCAAGTAATTAAGCTCAAATAATGCATGGTTTGGTAGTTTTGTGTGTGGGGATGAATTAGGAACAAGACCCATTGAGTTTGGATTAGAAATGAGAGAGTTTGAGTAGTTTGTGTGCAAGAACGACGCTGACGCATAAACCCAGAAAATTGCGTTGGCGCCGCGTCGCCAGAAGTTTCGTGAATTGGCGCCGCGGCGCCAAGTTGTCAAAATGTACACAGAATGTTTGTTCGGTGGCGCCGCGTCGCCAGAAGCAAATACTCTTTGGCGCCGCGTCGCCAATTGCAATTTTGGCCTCGTTTTCCGGCCATCCTAAGATTAACTTAGACTCTCGGTTTCTATTCCTAGGCTATTCTAAGACGTTCCATAGCCTCGGTTGGGTCTAGAATTCATTCCTAAGGCGGGAATTGTGCATTATTTGGAAGGTAGTCAAGTTGTGTGGTTAAGTGTAAAAAATTGTGACTTGGTGGCTAAGTAATTCATAGTATTTAAGCTTTTAAATGAATATTAAGGGGATTAAGTGGGTTTTTAGACTCTTTATTGGCCGTATAGAGTATCAATTACATATGGTCAATGAAGAGAAAAACCTAAGTCGATCCTCCGAACCGAACCATGTGGTTTGGTAAGTGAGCCACTAGTAGTGTTTTGGAGTCAAACCTTGAGGGTTTGGCTAGTTAAACCACATAGGAAGACTACCCTGTACAATAAATTAAGGGTAAAGGCGGGTAAGTTTGAGATAGGTGACGACCTACTCTAGAACCCGTAAGTGGGACTTAATTGAGGTAAAGTATCCGGGATACGAGGGCCAGTATCTCAAGTACCTCAGCCGTTTGAGCTCACGGCAAGAATTAAGGCACTTAGAGTGCAGAAAGTCCCAAGTGCATTTATTGTGTGCATTTCATACCATACATCCATACATTGCATATTTTATATTTTGTTGATTGGTTGATTGAATTGCATATTTGATTGCTTGGTTGCCATTTTGCATAGTTGTTGCATTTTTCTTTGCAGGTATTCAAGGGAATCCTTACTGAGTACTTTCAAGTACTCATTCCCTTAGTTTTATTGTGCAGGATCTAACTCTGGGCCTAATCACTAGGTGATAGTTAAGGCCTAAGCTTTCTGTTTTGCAGGTATTTTTATTGAGAATCCTAATGATTCTAGTTTACTTGCAGTATAAGTTATGTGCTAACCAAGTTGTGCCTTTACAGTGTAGAGGCTAAGAGTACACAAGAACAAGTTTAAGGAAGGGCTACACTTGGAGCTTAGCTTAGCTCAAGGTGGGCTCAAGTAGTTGATCTTAGTAGTTAGTAAATTTTGTCTCTTGTACATAGTACTTTGTGTACTAAGTAAGTTGCCTCTAATAGGATACATTGAGATGTAAATCCATCTTGTTACTTTTGGGTGCGTGCTAGAGATGTAAAGTATGCACAAACTGTTACTTGTAGTTAAAGCAACCAGTATTTTCAAGGTCTTTGCACGTTTTATATGTTTTAGTAAAATGCTCGAGCAGTGTTTTTTTTTTTTTATTCCCGACTTATAAAAATTCGTTTGCATTGCCAGGACAGAAGCATGCATAATTAAACTGTGGTAGGCTAAGAAACTAGTTGCATATAAATTGTTTAATTTATATTGACAAGTAATAGTTAGCCAATAGTAACTAGTGGGATTCTTAATCCCTAAGGGCCTACAAGATTAGGGGCACTGGGGCCCCGTTCCGCGACACATAGTGACTTCTGGGAGGACTTCCTGTGAGGGAGAGCATCCAGAGTTGAGGTTGCCCAGGGGAGTGTGCCTGAAAAGCTCAGAAAAGAGGGTTAGGAGGCCCCCGGGGTGCTTTTCCGGGGAGGATCCTCCGACGCCCAAGTCAGTTTCCTGAGAAGGTGAGGGGGAAGCACTAGAGTTTTTAGAGGGCTTGCTTGTATTTTCTCAAGGAGGAGGAGTCCAAGCCCTTGCCAGGGTCTATTCCCTGGTATTTATAGAGAAGCCCAGCCCGTTCAAATGACGACACGTGTTCGGTCGGATGTTCTCTGAGTTTCTTGGTGTAGGGGGCGAGTAGCCGGTGACAGGCTCCTTGAGCCTTGAACCGAGACAGGTCGTGACAAGACCTGGACGGCGTCGGCGTGTCAAATCACCGTTTGAGGTGACATGTAGCATCTGTGGGCGGCATGTCAGAGGCTCCTTAAATGCTCATGCCGTACTCCCGAGGTCCTCTGGGCGAGGTCGTTCTTTGACACGGCCGCCTTTCTTCGGGGGTTATGCTCGTGTTTTTGGGGGGTTCCCTTGTTCGGAGGTTCCACATTCGGGGAGATTCCCTTCTGTTTGCGACAGCTCATCCGAAGGCGATCCGTTCGGTCCCCCAAGGGAGCCGACATCATCCTTGCGATCCCTGGCGTTTTTGCCGAAGTTCCAAGTTCGGGGTGCTTGGCTTCGTTTCTTCCGAGGTCAGTGATGGTGCCTCGTTTGGGTGACGCCAGGCTTCCTGATCAGACTTTCGGCAGGAAGTACGCAATGGGAGAGGAGATAGTCCTTCGGCTATCACAAGCCCTCCTCCGGAAAGCCGAAGTGGGAACTTCGGTTTGGCAGCTTTCAAAGGGTGCACTTCGGGGCCTTGGGTGTAGCACTCTTGCCAAAGGTGCACCTTTTGCCCGAAGGCACGGGTTGTTCAAACATAGCCCGTCTTTTGGTGTCTCCGGGGTAACCTACTTGTTTACTTTTGTAGGTCTGTGAAACATCGCGTCTTGTAACCAGACGTGTCAGTCTGGAGCGGCGCGCCTTCTGTCAGAAGGCGTGTCCCCTTTTTGGCATGATGGCTGACACGTGGCAGCTTTTTATTGGCTGGGGTTGCATCGGTTATAGCGGGCATGCCTTTTTATGCTTAGTAAGCAGCTATGGCGACTCCTTGCCTTCGCGCAGCATTTATGATGCCGTTTTGCTTATCCCCCCTCGGCCTATATATACTCTTGTTCCTTCATAACCCCTTTTGCTTCTTCTTTTGCTCTCCCTTGTCTTTCAAGTGCTCCTGCCTTTTTCCTTCTTTTCGCGGCGGTGCTGTTTAACGGGGTTTTTTCCTGCCACCTTTCACGACGGCGTTTTCAAATCCAGATTTTGGCAAATCATTCAGTGGGTTTTTTTTATCTCTAGAGCCCTCTGATTTTTGCTTTTTCAAGCTTTTCCGAACTCATTTTTTGCCTTTTTCTGAACTTGTTTTTCAGCCACTCATGCCTATCCCCGAGAGCTGGCAGCCTCTTCTTTCTCACCCTTGTTGCACCACTCCTACAAAACTAGAGAAATGGAAGAAGAAGTTCTTCCTTCCTTCCTATGCCACTACGAGGTTGCCACGTTTTGACCAATTCAGTTTTTCAAACCGTAGTGATGAGGTTACCGTTTTCCGAGCCCAGCTAAAGGCCGGACTTCGGTACCCTCCGCCGAAGATGGTTTGCGAGTTTTGCGATTTCCATGGCATTGCCGTAAACCAACTTCCACCGAACTCGTACTGCTACTTCAACGCCTTTCTTTGTATGTGTGGCATTTTCAAAATAGAACCCCACTTCATTCTTTTTCTACAGTACTATAAGCTCTTCATGGTCCCGAAGGGCGGCTTCTATTTTATGCTACTTTGGGGATCAGGGAGCAAAAAATATAAGTTCACCTTTGCCAACAAGGACAGCTGGCGAGGGTGGCAACAAAAGTTCTTTTTTCTGAAGAAGGAGGAGGCCTGGTCGCATGTTCCGACCAAATGGGCTCGGGGAAAGCTGGAGATGGACGTCGTTGACCCGAGGATATTGCTGACTCCCGAGTTGGCATCTATCTTCACGGACTTCGACAGACGGATCCGAGCAGTCTCCGACTGGGATTCCGAGGTCCCTTCGTGCCCTCTTTACCCCTTTCCCATTAACTGGAAGTTGATGACCGAAGAGGTCCTTCGGGAGCTAAAGGTGGTAAAGGAGCACAAGACGGACCTTGAGATGCCGGCTCCTGCCATTGCCGGGAAAGACTCCTGGCTGGTGAAGCTTCTTCGGAAGGAAGAGTCTTACGAAAGTTTTTATGAAAGTAAGTTATCTCCAAATCCCCTTTCTATATTTTCACCCTGGACTCACACTGATGTCTTCTTTCCTGTTCAGAGATGGGTGATGACACTGCTGCCTTCTACAAATCGCTTTTCCTCGATCAATCCGAGAAAGGTGAGCAGACGAAGAAGGCCGTCTCCCGAAGACGGAAAACGTCTGGGGCTGGGCCATCTGCGGCCAAACGGGCGAAGAAGGATGCGCCCCCTCCTCTCCCAGAGATTCCCGAGAAGGTGGACGAAGAGCCCGAGGGTGCTGTTGTCCCGTCGGCCGAGGTCGTTGCTGACCTCACTGTTCAGAGTCCCACTCCTTCAGTGACTCTTCTGGATGCTTTGGTAGAGGTCCCTTCTGCCGAAGAGCGACATAAAAGAAAAGGCAAGGGGATTTCTACCGAGGAGGCTCGGGCTTCTGACGACGACGTCGCCAAGGTGCCAGCAGGTTTGTTTTCCTAACAAATCGTGGTGCCTTCTTTTTTGTGGATTTTGAGATTTTCTTGCCTTGACCAATTTTTTGTTTTTCCCTTGCAGGGGAGATATCATCTCCTGGTTGGGTGGCCGAGCACGCCCGAAAGCGGGCCCTTTGGGATGCCCATATCCCAAAGGGGAAGGTCCCGAAGGAGCCTTTCTGGACGTTTACGGAGGACATGAATTTGTACTGCAGAGACTGCCAGCAAATGGCTAAGGAGATCTCAAAAGGGGTGCTTACATTAGTTAATTAGCTAATCAACAAATAAACCGAGTGTAATCTCAATAGCCCATCAAGCAACTAAGGTCATTTGGCAAATTTTAACCATCACTTAGCTACTCTAAACACTTGAATCATGGTAATTCACCAAGCATAATCAAGTGTTAAGTGAACCCTACCTCAAAATGCTTTCGGCCAAGATACCAACTTTCAATGCCCAAGTGTTCTTCACTCAAATAGCCTACCATAACAACTTATAATTAGGCATCAACAACTCTTATTCATGGATTAATTACCATGTATTCAATGAAGAACACCAAATTACACTAGTTCATGCTCTCGGCCAAATGCACATTTCCACACATTAATGTTCCTCACTAATTTAGCCCAACATATAACCATTTAAGCATCATTAAACCTTGTTCATGGCAGAATTACCATGTAATTCAAGGATAGGAACATGAAATTTACCTCCACATAAGCATTCGGCCAAGTACCCACTTTGGCACCTTGATGTCCTTCACTCAATATAGCCTACCACAAGATCAAATAGGCATCAACAACTTCATTCATGGATTAATTTTCCATGTAGTCAAGAGAAGAACATCAAGTTAATTCAAGAATACTTTCGGCCAACACTTGGTTTCCAAACCAATACATCACTTGTTCAATTAGCTTAGTATAACAACAATTGAGCATTCAAAATCCTTGTTCATGGAAGAACTACCATGGAATCAAGGAAATACACAAGTTACCTCAAAACCCTAGCTTGCTTGGCTCGGCCTTTCTTTTTTCTTCAAGAACCAAAGCTTGAATCCAAGTGGTCTAGTGCCGAATCAAGCCTTGCTAGCTTGTCTCCTCCAATTGTCTCCAAATTTGCTTGAATTCAAGAGCAATTCCGGATGAACACTCAAGAACAAGCTCTCGGCCAAGAAATGAATGAACAAGCCCGAAATGGAGACAAAGAAAGCCTAAGTGTCCTTGGTCAAAGCCGGCCTTAAGACACTTGTACACAATTTGGCAAATATGCTAGCTTTTTGCTTCCATTTTATTGCATGAAACAAGGAAACCCACACTTACTCACGGTCACAAATGCACCATTAAAACCTGTTGTATTCACTTGGCACTTAAGTCACCTCATGGCCTATAATGCCATGCACATGTTCTCTCAAGTTCCAAAGTGCCATATTTCCCTTGTAAATCCGGCCATAAGACTAGTGTGAACACTAGTTAGTTTAACTAGTTAAATAATGAATAGTTCCTTAGTGGTAGACAAGACATGACTAGTAATCATTGTTGTCCACTAAACTTGGTCTAGTCTTGTACTAGTCATCAAAAAAACTTGCATGGCCGAAATCACCATCTTAAAGTTTGTAGATTTAATTGTACAACCAATCTAAGTGTACAATTTGGTCCCTTTTCTCTGTTTTCTGTCCAGCTTTCCCATAGTACATTTTCTATGTGCAATTAAGTCTTAAAAGTCTCCAGTTTTGCACATACATCACTGTACTAGTTTCCATAGTCCTTCTCATCAGTCCTCTTTGTTCCTTGGCCTAAGCCAAGCACTTAGGAGGTGAGAGCGCTAACAGGGAGTGCTTACCATTGTAAGCAACCTCGACACTAAAGGTGCAACCACAAACTCTATTATTTTAAAGAATTTGCTAAGGAGAAGGGAAGCAAAACTTCCACTTCAAGTATTTGCTTGCTATAGAGGCTAACTTTTCTACTTCTTCATCTTGGGTATTGGGTACTGGATGTGGATCTTATATTTGTGCAAATGTGCAGGATTTAAGTAGGAGTAGAAGATTGGCTCGAGGTGAAGTAGACCTATGTGTTGGAAATGGAGCAAGGGTTGCTGCCTTAGCCATAGGGACTTCTGTTCTCACTTTACCTAGTGGATTAATTTTAGAATTAGACAACTACTACTTTATGCCGATTATTAGTAGAAATTTGAATTTCTGTTTCTTGTTTGGACAAGAAAGGTTTTTCATTTATAATAAAGAAGAAATGTTGTTCTATTTATTTGAATGAACTCTTTTATGGTAGTGCTTTTAACTTAGCAATGGGTTGTATGTTCCAGAACTCGAAGATTCAATCTATAATGTGAATACCAAAAAAGATCAGATTGAATGATTCAAAAACATCCTATGACCTATCTCTATGATGGCACTTACCGTCTGGGCCATATAGATGAGACCCGTCGCTATCCAAGCCTCCAAAAGGATGGACTCTTTGGACTCATTTGATTTTGGTTCATATGAGACATATGAGTCATGTTATTGGGCAAGATGACCAATGGCCTATTCACAAGGCGAAGTGAAAAGGCTAAAGACTTACTAGGACTCGTGCATACGTGATGTATTGGTGGCCCTACATCTACCACATGCTATAGGAGATTTCCCAATACTTCATTACCTTTACTGATGACTTTAGTAGTAGATATGGCTATGTGTCTCTCATGAGACATAAGTCAGAATCCTTTGAAAAATTCAAATAATTCAAGAATGAAGTAAGAAATCAACTCGAGAAGAGTATCCCACGTAATTCGAACAGATTGAGGTGGAGAGTACTTGGATCAATAATTCCTTGATTATCTAAACGGAGTGTGGTATTATGTCTACAACTCACTCCACCTGGTACACTTCAATAGAAATGGTGTATCTGAAAGAAGAAATTCGAACTCTGGTAGACCATGGTTCGATATATGATGAGTAAAGCTGCTAGTACCAAACTTCTTTGGCGGACATGTTCTAGAGGATAGCCGCACTGTGACGGCTCTCCTAGCTAAAGAAGAATCTTAACCACAGTAAGTATTTGTTTTAGTTTTTTTCAGTCGTTTTTTATTTAACGATTAATTACCTCAAGTTAGCCACCTTGTTAAGTGAGAAAAGAAGGCAAAGTTTAACGAAGTACAGTGAGTTCCTAAAGTTTGGTTTGGCCACCGCTTAAGTCAAAAGAGGGTGGGTAAATAGGGGTAATCTTGACCCCCAAGTTAGCAGCATGACTATAATTTTGATGAGAATTAGGGTAAATGTAAGAACAGTTTGGCATAGTTAAATCAAGACCACTTGTTATTCTAGCTTTTAGAACCATCTTTGAAATTTTTGACTAATTTGTGGCACTAAGTGTTTATTTAAGCCATATAATTCTTAAGTGGCCAAAGTGTCCAAGAGGCCAAATGTGACAGCTCTTTTTGGCATCCTTAGGAATAGTTTTGGGTTGAGAGTTTGGTGACCAAACTAAAACAAATGAGAACTTGAGGGTCAAAGAGCACAAGAAGAGTTTGAAGAAGTATGCCTTAGAGGGGGGGAGTTAGTATATTTTTGGGTGAGTTGACTTCTTTCCCTTGCCATTTGTTTCCTTTCCCTAATTTTTCGTAGCTTCATCTCTTCACCAGATTTGCTACTCCAAAGCTTCCCGTTTCTTCAATTCTCCAACAATTTTTTGAAGGCCCAAGGTGTTTACAAGTAGCCTCAATCTTCATTGTTGGTGCTTTAGCTTCAACTAGCTCTTTGATGCTTGTTTAGACTTAAAATTCGTAGGTAAGCTTCTTGGGTTTTCATGGGCTCGTTCTAAGTTGTTTCCATAGCTAAAAATGGTCTTGGTTTGAAGTTATTGGTGCCACATCACATTGGTTTTAGGTGTGGAACACAAGAGAGCTTGGTTGAGCTAAGGATCTAAGGATGGCTTGTGGTGTGATCTTTGCTTTGAGGATGAGTTTGGGGTTAGGGATTTAAGTTAATTAAGCTCAAATAATGCACAGAAATGTAGTAGTGGTTAGTATTATGTGGGAATGGATTAGAAACAAGACCTCCACCCCCCTATGGATTGAGTTTGGGATGAGAAGAAAAGTGAGCAGTTTTCTGGTGCCATCGGTTTGCATGTTGGTAGAGCAATGCTGGAGAAGGCCCCTTTAGTTGTGGTTGCGACGGCGTCGCTTAGTGGCAAAGTGCCCATTATTGGTGACCCTCCAATCAGCGTTGGTGACGCGATTGTTGTGCGACGCATCGCCGACTGAGAAATGAAAAAGTCCTCTAAACTGTGATTGCTGGACTTTGGCGACGCATCGCTAACGGTGCCACCAAGGCATTTTGCTCCCAAGCTCCGAGCATCCTAAGAGTTTCTCAAACTCTCAGTTTTCATCCATAGGCTAACTTAAGATGTTCCGTAACCTTCGGTTGGGGTCTAGAAACCATTCCTAAGTTGGGAATTATGCATTATTTAGGTGGTAACTAAGTGGTGTGGTTAAGGTAGGGTATGAAATAGTGGCTAAGGAAGGTAAAAGTGCTTAAGTTGTTAAGGGGTCAACCAAAGGGAGTGAAATTGGGTTTCAGAGGCTTTAGTGGCTTGGGTAGAAAGTGTCATAGACCTTTGGTCATTTAATAAAAGACCTAAGAAGATTCCAACCGAACCATTTAGTTTGGTAAGCGAGCCACTACAGAGCTCTAAGTTAAACTCTAAGGGTTTGGCTAGTTAAACCACATAGGATGGCTAACCTATACAATAAATTAAGGGTAAAGGCGGGTAAGTTGAGAGGAGGTGACGACCTACTCTAGAACCCGTAGGTGGGACTTATGGGAGGTAAAGTACCCGGGATACGAGGGCCAGTATCTCAAGTACCTCAACCGTTTTAGCTCACGGCAGGTTTATGGCACCTATAGTTTAGGAAGTCTTGAGTGTTATGTGTATTCTTTCATATCATACACTAAAGCATTGCATATATATTATGCTATTAGTTGTGTTGATTGTTGTTTATGGCTGACCAACTTGTCTGTTTACTTGTATGCCTATACCTGCATGGTGGCTTGCTTGTTATCTTATTTGCAGGTACCCTAAGGGACCATTACTAAGTACAATCATATACTCATTCCTTTAAATTTATTGTGTAGGTTCTAACCCCGGGCCTAACAACTAATGGATAGCTGTGGCCTAAGCTTTCTCCTTTTGTAGTTACTCTTTCTCTGGAGGATCCTTGTGATTTTAAGGTTACTTGAGAGACTAAGCTACGTACTGAGTTAGTTTTGTGCCTTTATAGTGTAGAGGCTAAAGGGTGCACAAGGACTAAGAAAGGGCTTGCACTCTGAGCTTTGATAGCTCAAAGGTGGGACTCAAGTAGATGATCTTAGTTAGGTTTTTGTCTCTTGTATATAGTACCCTGTTTACTAAGAAAGTTGCCTCTATTAGGATATATTGTGATGAAAGACCATCTAGTTACTTTTGGGTGTATGTCAATGTTAAAGAGTGTGCATAAACAATTTCTTAAAGTAGAAGTAACTAGTATTTCACCGGCTTGGCACGTTTTGAGTATGTTTTAAATGGAAATGCTCGAGCAAACGTTTTTAACAAATAATCTATTTATTCTTTTGTATTGCCAGGAAAAAAGCATGCATATCTTTTACAAGGTACGCTAAAAAACTAGTTGCATATAAAATGTTTTAAATTATGTTGACGAATAATAGTTAGCCAATAATAGTAGTTAACTTGAGAGGGATTCATCGTCCCTAAGGGGCATATAAGATGAGTTTCATGGGGCACTAGGGCCCCGTTCCGCGGACACGCACACTAAACTGAGTTCCATCTAAACTCGATTCAAAAAACTCCATATGAGATATGGAGTGGGAGGCATCCCAATCTGTCTTTTATCAAGATTTAGGAATATGATGCTTATGTGAAATGTCAATCCTCTAAGAAACTAGGGCCCAAATTTCGTAAATGTTTTTTTGTTGGGTATCCTTAAGAAAACAAAGGGTTACTATTTATCAATCCTTCTAAGCAAAAAAAAGTGTTTGTTACTTGAATTGGTGGAGTATTTCTCGACGATAAAGCAGTTTATCTCTAAAAGGGGTGGGGAACCAATGGGAGGAAGGAAATAGAACTCAAAGAAATTCAAGAACAACAAGGGAGACATCGAACCTTGAAAAGGAAACTGAACAGACAACACAAGATGTTGTGGTTTAAGAGTTTGTTTCTGTAGCACAGAGCCCATGTAGGTCTGTTAGGATTCGGTGTGAGCCTGAGAGATATGGATTTATCGTGACTCACACTGGTGATGTGAAGCTCATGGATCAGGTGAGATGAGCTCACTGCTTTCCCACACCTACTAGATAAGCAATCGGTAAGGGTTGACTTTGAGAAGGGGCTATTTTTTAAGGCATAAAGTCGACTGATGGAATGCATGTATGAAACCAAGTATGGACTTTGGTTGAACCACCTAAAGGGGTAAAACCCATAAGGTGAAAATGGTTCTTCAAGAAGAAAACTAACATGGAAGAGAATGTGATTACCTTTAAGGGAAATTTGGTTGCAAAAGGTTTCAAGCAAATTCATGGTATTGACTATGATGAAACTTTTTCACCAGTTGCCATGCTTAAATCCATCCGAATTTTGTTGGCTATTGCTGCACACTATGATTATGAGATATGGCAAAGGATGTCAAAACTGCATTCCTAAATGGAAAGCTACTTGAGGATGTGTACATGACACAAGCCTTGAGGGTTTTTATCACTCCTAAGAATGCCAATAAAGTGTGCAAGTTGCAAAGGTCCATTTATGAGCCTTGCCTGTGCTATGCCCGTGCCCGTTCTTCCGGGGAAGAAGGCTTGGATAGTCATGCTCCTTCGGGGGGAAATTTCATATGAGGCTTTTGCCGAGAGTAAGTCACTTTTCAAGGCTTTGATATCTGTTTTCCTTTTGAACTTACACTGATATTTTTTCCTTTTGCAGAGATAGGCGATCAATCCGCTGACTTCTATAAGTCGCTCTTCCTCGGCCAGGCCGAGAGGGGGGAGTAAACGCGCAAGAAGGCACCTGCCAAGAGGAAGAAAACGGCCGGCGGACCTTCTAGGTCCAAGAAAGCTAAGGCTGCCACTCCTTCCTCCCCTCGAAGAATGTGGTTGAGGTGGAAGATCGGTCCCCTGCCCAACCTCCGAGCCCCGTGGATCCTCCTCAGGATCCTGCCCTCCTTGGTGCAGCACTAAGCCCCGTTCTTACTGCCGAAGACTTCGGCCGAGCGAAGGTCTGCTCAAGGAGCTCGAAGAAAGTAGAAGGAGGAAGGGGAAGAATGTTCCTAGCGAAGTCCAGG
>SMDT01001265.1:0-101132 GCA_005392925.1 Aquilaria sinensis
GTTGGTAAAAAAAAAATTCAACTAACTGATTACCAATGGCTTGCGACCAACGATCTTGCATTGGTAATTTTGAAATTACCAATATGAGACGGTTGGTATTGGGTGTTGGTAAATGATCTTTCTTTAGTAGTGGGTGGAAGATTGTAAAAGATTGAAGAAACTATTTCTTCAATTAAAGCTTGAGTAGTTGGGGTCATGATGTTCAATATATTGGTCGTTGTGTTTATGATGGGTGCTATGATATGTAGGTAGTTTGGTTAGAGAAATGAGAGGTGGATGGGTTTCGGGTATTTTGGCTTATTATGCTTTTGTATTAACAATTGGAAAGAGAGTGGACCACTTTTCACTCGATTTGTATAGGGTAAACATTCGAAACCTGCCATCTTCAATATGCAATATGCAAACTAGCAAAACCACATAAAGAAAGTACTGCATCACATAATAATATTCAAATACATGTAGAATAGAACAAACCAAAATACTTTTCCGTTTCATAAGAGTTTAATGTGCATTTCCCCAAATTTAAGAAGGACCTTAACCTACAGCTTTAATAAGCTTAAAAAAAAATCACAAATGCTTACCCAACAATACACATCACAAGGCAACAAATTTAGTCCCTTACATTTTTTTTGCAACAAAATATGTGTATTTTAATTGAGCACTCACTTCACCACAAAAACAGTAATGAGCATTCATTAAAAAAAAACCTAGAGCTGAATGGAACAACACTTATTACGAACAACATATCATATGAAATGAACAACATATTAAAAAATATCACATTTGTATAAATGAAACAATACTTATTATTGAACAGAACAACACTTAATACTGAATGAAACCGTACTTATTACAAATAACACATCTTATGAAATAAAAGTAAATTATCGAACAACACATTTATGTGAATATAACATCAATTAACTGAATGAAATAACACTATAGAATAAAACTATATTTAGCTCTAAATAAAAGCTGAGTCCTTTAATACTACCATCATCTTACCCTTTCAGCCAACTCTTATTGATGGCAACCTCCACCGTTAGGGTTTCCTCTGTTATAGCGTTGTCTCCTTCAAGCTGCTCTTTATTGGACATATTCCTATGGTGAGTCCTTCACATTCATTCAGATTAGTCATTGGTCATGTAATCGGAGGAGTCGAAGGAGTACGACATTCTTTGTTGTTCCATTTTTACAAATTTGATGTTTGGTAAAATATTGTTAATTTGAGAAAAAATATTATCCGTAAATAATATTATTTGAATCAGCATAAGAAATATTGTTCCTTTCAGACAAATGTACTATTTTGTGAAGTATTATTTTTTTCAAATAAACGTGTTGTTCCCTTAAGACAAATATTTTGTTCTATAAAGTATTGTTTCCTTAAGATAAATTTGATGTTCAAGATGCGGTGATAATTTTGTAAATATCACAAAAACATAGGTGCATCACTTGATCTAGGATTATTTTATCCTCAACCTATTTTTATATCTAGTTAAATCAAATCTCTTTATAACTTTTTCTTTCCTAATTACCGAAGTATTTGAGAGCAACATAAATATATTATGTTCCCAAGTTTTACCAGCAAAAATATCTCTTCATATATAAAAACAATAAGACAAATACCTAACAATGATATCAATATAAAAACATTGTAAAGTTTATGAAATTATCTAAAAGTTTGAAAAATATTTCTACCTAGTGGCAAATACAATATTAACCTCTAAGTATTAGTCTTTAATTTTGAATTTAATTATTGGAGATAGTTATTTTATTTGATTTTTTATTTGTTTCCATTGTATTCTAATTAGAAACAAATATAATGTTTGTTTATATTTTTTTGCCTTCAATTTTGGATACAGTTATTTGAGTCAAATAAAATATTTGATTCCTTTTATTGGTCTCCAATGTATACTATTATACACAAATACAATATATGCTTCCAATTATTTGCCTCTAACTTTGGATATAATTAGTGGAGACAAATACTCTATTTGCCTCATTCTATCCGTCTCCAAAGCTAGTTCCTCTTGTAGTGAAATTTAATTGAAACTCCACTTCTAATAATAAAAGTTAATTCCCTATGTCCCAAATAGGATACAACATATTTTATTTTATACTTTCCAAAAATTTTGAAACATTTCTATATATTTAGTAAATTATTCTACTATATTATCCTTTGAACTATTATTTTATGTTCATTTTTTTTTCTTGACATGTAAAAAGAGAAAGGTAGATTGAAAGCAACACATAAACTTTTTCATCTTTTTTAATCTTCATGCTAAACCCAAACTTTTCATCCAAAATGAATGGAGGGAGTGCAAAACAAACTCGTCTTAAACTTGAACAATTGCTATTTCTTTTAGGCAAAATTACAAGAACCCTTATGGTTTGGTCTAACTTAAATTTTGTTCCGTTATTTTAAATCTATACTTTACCCCTATTTTTTTTACATTGTATATAGCAACTTCTAAAATCTTAATTTAAATATTGCAATCAGTTTGATATTTCTAACATTTTTTATAGTAAATAAACATTTTAAATTATAATTTTTTTTCTCTTTGTATATGTAAAATATTTTTTTTATTTCAATTAAGAGTTTTGGAAAAATAATTAAAAAAAAGCAGAGAATAATTTTCAAAAATAAGGAAGTATAGGTTAAGTCAAACTAAATAAGTTTTTATAAATCTCTTTCCTTTAATATTAGACAGAAACCGATTAAACCAGCCCCCAACTTCTTTAAACCCTTCGTTAAAATCACAACATACTCGTCCGGCGTATTATTACCTCGGCGACAAGAAAACAAAATCTAGCCTGTCCGGCGTCTTATATTAACTAGTTTCATAACCCGTCTAACTGACGGGGCAGTAGGTCATATGAAAATGTATCTTCAAGTTGATGTATAAATAAAAATTCTAAAAAAAAATTAGAAAGAAAATATAAATCGTTGAATATTACGCTATGTGTAGAGATGTTAAAAAAATATCATACCTTCCCCAAACTAAGTTACCAAAACTTAAATATCATACCTACCTATAAATTCATAGGAGGATACGGGTTTAACAAATTCCACCCAACCCTATCCATACCCCTACCACATTAGTATATTTTATTTCAAAATAAAATTATAATTTAACATAAATTATCATATATTACTTTAATTTATGAATTTTTAGATATTAATCAATTATAAATATATAAATTCTTTTGAAAATATATGTAAATGTATAAAAAAAAAGTATTAAAAAAATCAAACAAATGTCTTAAAATGGGATGGCCTTGTAGGGAAGCTTTAAGATTAGCTATACTCAGCTCAAACTTGGCTTGTTAACATCTTTATCCATGTGAGAAAGCTTGTGACTCATGTATGGTAATGATAAGCTATTTTTGGGAATTCAACAATAACATCATAGTCTTGTACAAGTTCAATCATGTTAAAAAAGATATTGTGAGTTAAAATCATTTAGATGTTTGATAAAGTTTAATTAGAATATGAGTATATGGAGTTAAAGAAGTAGTAAGTTGAGAGGAAAAAAAATCACCATTCACTTCCTACAATCATGTTGTATATAAAGTGAAGATGCATACTTGAAGGATGGGAAATGGGAGAGTTACATTGAGGTTTCAACTTATGGGAGGTTTGAGTTACAAATATAGAATGCAAATATATGAGTTAAATAGTGAAAAGTGTAATTTAAATATAGTACTCTACATACAATTTTAACCTCAATAATCGATGATGTTGCTAAACTTGAGGTTTGACCAAAAGTATTGTATAAGGTACTTGGCTACCTGCAATACAGTAATAAATGTTACCGGGAAGCTGTATGTGTGTTTTGAGAAAAAAAAAATCTTTTTACCCAAGTACAATAAAATATTACTTTAATGGCAAAAAAAAATGTTGGACTAAGCAGTAAAAGAAATGTGGCCCTACATAAAAAGGCAGGACAAAAAGGACAGATGAGTAAATACAAGTGGGCCAAAAAATTAAAGCAAACATTTTTTTTTTTGCATCAAAAAAATTAAAGCCCTTGTTTCAAAAACACTGAAAAGTAAAAAAACTAAAATGGCAAAAATACAGAAATGGAAGGAGGGGAAAAGAAACAAAATTTTGGACTATAATAGGTTTTACAGAAGCCCAAATCCATATCATGGTAATAAAGAAAGCAAGGTCAATAATTTTGTTACATGCCCAAAAAGAAATAAGCCCCTATGAAATTAAGCAATTCCCGGCTGAATTAAAACTACCAATAATATTGAACAAATTCTAATAGTCCAAAAGATATTTAATCTTAGCCCAATAACTGAAAAATAAATTTCGGCCCAAAAATTTTACAATAGATGGCCCTTCTGATTGAAAGAAAAAAATAAAAAGAAATTAAATGGTGTGTGCTTCGTATAAACGAACAGTTGAGAGAAAATTGAGAATGACACGAATTAAAGAGTTTGGGCTAAAGAGGCATACGCATAAGAGTTTGAAGACTAATGGATGTAATTTGATCCAAAATGCCTATAAATGGATGGTTTCTCCAAACCCTAGAAGCGATTTCACACTGTCGCTCATTTCTCACCGCCACTCAAAACTAATACGCTGATTATTGTCTGCTCTAAGGAAGACGCCCCTTGGTTACCGCTCGTCGTCGTTCGTTCCTTTCCTTTGACAACGGCGTGACTTCTAGGGCAAATAAATTTGGCTATTTTTTTTTTTTTTTTTTCATTTAATCACCTGTTTTCCGTCCACCATGTGTTTCTCTCCGAACGTTTTCCTAAAAAAAACAATTCAATTTTGTAGATCTTTATCTAAACCTCCGATTCGATTTATGGGTTTAGTAGCGGTGCCAACCTTCGATTGAATTTTCTGGCTATTGTAACGCTGTAGGGGGAATTTCTGGCCCACCACCGCTGTACCTATGAGTTTTCCGGCAACGCCGGTGTCGTGTGGTGTTTTTTCTTTCCAGCTTTTTTCAAACCCTACATTTTTAGGTTCCCGTTTCTCTCATCTATAACTTTCTCTAAACCAATTCTGTCAATTTCACCAGGGTTTTTTGTAGATCTGCCTTTTAATGTTTGGGAATTTTTGTATAAGTTTGATGAAATGTTTTGCATATGTTTGGGAAAAATTCATGAAATTTTGTTCCACACATTCAATATTTTCCATCTTCCCGCTTTCGGAAATGCGAGCGCCACTACCATTATGGGTTTTAGCTTCATCTTTTAAAACCCTAGCTGATTATGTTAGTCTTACATATGTGTTTAAGTATATCAAAACCGTTTTTTGGCCAGAAACTCCATAGGTTTTTGTAGATATACTTTATGTGGAAATTTGTGTTCTGAGAACGATGATAGATTTCTTGGTATTCTGATTGAGAGGATCGAACAAACTTCCATCTGTTGTCCCCTTTTGACGTTCTGTTTATGACTTAGTTGGGAGGCATTCAGCCCCATATATGGCAATTGCCCATTTTCCGGAAGAGTGCGGTTCCATGATGCATCGCCTTCTAAGTGGGGACTTCATGGAAAATGTGATTTACGATAGTTCTTCAATTTTTTTTTTAAGTTTGTGTGACATCTACATCGGACTAACTAATTTTTTCCTTGTGAGGCATGCAAAACTGGATGGGTAGAATGGACTATTCAGAAAGACAAACTAATGGGAAAGTGCTGCAGCAAGTTACACGTAATAACATTTTCATAACTGAATCACGATATTTAGAAAGACAGGCTGAAAGTCTAGGAAAATCTCCACAGTAAGGTAAATCTCTTCATAAACACAGTACTTTATAAGAATGGTAGTTCTAAAATTTGAATTTCCTTATTGAAGTACTTTATTCCTATCATAAAAAACAATAATTTTCATCAAATACACAGAATCTGCCATACAAATATATACAGAAACATGCATAAGTAGGAAAGAAAAAACTTTGCTTGTATGAAACAAATCAATCTTTAAGAAAAAGTCAATATTTATTTGCGATTATGTATGCAATAAGTTGTGTTTAATTATTTGTCTGGTAAAACTCTTGAAAAATATGAAACTGATAGTCAATATGAAACAGAGTCATGAATACCTACTATGAACAGGTTATTAAAATGGACCCGGTTAGTGTAAGCATCTTTTCCAAAAATCCTAATGACTTCACGATTGTGTATCTCTAAGTCCATATATGACTCCTTTATTGACTGTCCTGCCATCAATCCATAGTAAAGCATTGTAAATAAGTGTACTTAAAAGGTTGATTAAGAAAAAAAAAAAGAAATTCATACTTGTTTTCAGATTTCCTTGTCCTTACCGCTGCATTTGCATCTGTCACTTTAAAATTTGGTATTTCTGTGTGAATTACAGAACTGAGATAGATATCTAGCTGTACTTTAAAGTTGATTAGGAAAAAAGAACATTCATACCTGAGTTAGATTTACTCATCCTTCCTGTTGCGTTGGAATTGGTATTTCTGTGTGAATTGTAAAACTAAGTTAGATATCTAATTGTCAAAATAAGAACATTCCTTTCTCCTGCACTTGCCTCTGTCACTTTAAATATGGTATTTGTGTGTAAATTACAAAAACTGAGTTAGATATTTAGCTGTAGTTTAAACGGTGATTAGGAAAAAAAGAAAAACATTCATACCTGAGTTAGATTTGCTCATCCTTCTTGTTGCATTTCCCTCTATTGTTTTGGAATTGGTATTTCTATTTGAATTGTAAAACTGAGTTAGATATCTAACCATATGTAAAGGTTAGTTAGCAAAAAACAACATTCATATACGAATTTCCTCATTCTTCCTGCTACATTTGCCTCTTATCACTTGAAAATTGCTATCTCTGTGTGATTTAAAAAACTGAGTTAGATATCACTTCAGAAGGCTGATTAAGAAAAAAGAACATCCATACCTAATTGAGATTTGCCCGTCCTTCCTGCTGTACTTGCCTATGTCACTTCAGAATTGGTATTTTTATGTCAATTGCAAAAATGAGATATCTTGCTGATCTTATGATGATAATAACTAAAATTGAAATTGTACGCCTTGTTGCTGTTGTAGGTGAGTGGTGTCGAACCAAGATTTGAGGTGGTTACGCATGGTACATGGTGGAAAACCAAAAAAGATTGCTTTAGATTGTTTGCTGGTGGATGAGGAAATGTATTAACAATTTTTGGAAGGGGAAAAAAATTGAAACCCCTATGAAATATATACCACTTACTGTACTCGATAGTTAATGGCAGGTAACTTCTTAATGTGTAGGGTCAATGGATTGCTACATGGTGTAGGACGTGGGTTGACACGTAAACCTATTATTTCGTACAATAACTGTAAAACGTAACTGAAAAAAGCCACGCAGAAAAAATTTTTTTACGTAGAAAAAAAGTGGACTCAAAACTCAAAGCTGTATTATTCGGGAACACGTGTCAGGTAAAGAATCAGAAATGGAAAAAGTGAAAACATCTAATTCTGCTTAAAGTCAAACGGACAACCAATCCAAGACTGACATGTGTCTGGCTGGAGGGGTAAAATGGGAAATCACTACGTGTCAGGTTATTATCAACTGCGAATAACACGTGTTAATTTGTAAATAATTAGTAAATTTTGTAACAATGTGAAAAGATGATTTGGCCAATGTACCTGCTTTCATATCTATTTATAGATTAATCCCAAGTTTATCTCTCAAGAAGTCCTTAACTACTCATTCAGTCTATTGGTTTTTGAGAGTTTGAGGAGAAGAGGCGGTAAAATGGAAACCATGGTCGCTTAACCAACAAATCTGTGATATCACTTTCATGCACGATTTGATCCATAATTATTTGAAACTCCATATGTCATCAATTAGATTAAGTGAGGGGAGTGTATTCGGTTGGTTCGGTCTGAAATTGATTTGAACATAATGATATGATCAATTTTTGGTTTTTACAAAATATATTTAAATTGTCCTAATTGCATATCAAAACCGATCTGAACTGTCTGAATTATATTTTAGTTTATTCAGTCTTCTTTTTAAAACTTAGACACATAGCAAATAAAAAAATAAAATAAATATTAAAATTTTTACCTTTCATATCCAAAATTAAAGAAAGACAACATATCATGCAAAATTAGTAGGAAATAACTTTATATATGTAGGGTCAATATGAACAATAGTAAAAATTAGTATGAAATAACTTTGTATATGTAATGTCAATCTGAATAATGATAAAATGTTTATTACTATTCGGTTTATTCAGTTTTAAGTATATGATTCAATAACTAATTTGATGACCTAATATGAAATTCGATTTTGATCCGAACCAACTGAATTAGAAAAAAAAAATCCAACTATTTTATCTGAATGTAATATTGGTCTTTTTGGTCTTTTACGAATAATGTGCTCACCCTAAAGTGAAGTGTGTGTATATATGTATATTGTAAGAAACTTATACACATACATACACAGAGACAAAAGCAGTGTTCAAGATTTTCTTTAGAAGAGTAAAAAATTTAAAAATGTTAGAATTGACTAGGGTTAAGTGAGGCTATAACTTTATTTTTTATATGGTTGATGCAAATATTAGTGATGCCATCTTTAAAGAGATCAGAAATTGGCTTGGCCAAACATTTGACCGAAATTAACAAGTAGCCAGCAGTCATTTTTGCACTAGAGAACAAACGAAGCATCAACCGCTATTCTAGTGGTGCATTTCTGTATCTATTGATCAGATTTGTGAAATTTGACTTTGCTATTGATTATGTCCTATGTTGGTTTGCAATCTTCCTCTTTTATAAAAAATAAAGATGTGATATTATATAAATAAAGTATATATTTATGCTTTTCTAGGATTACCCTTAACTAGATAACTATATCACACCTTACAAGAAACAGTTATTTTAAATAAGGAAAAAAATGAGTATAACCGTATTGGAGCAGTGTCATTTATTTTGGGAGAAAAATAATTATTGTAAAGTTTCAAAAAGCTGCTAAATATTTTTTTGACGGAAAAAAAACTGGTAGAGGCATTGTTGTCGGACATCTCTAGATCTTCTAAATTCAGAGCACTTAGAACGAAAGCTAGCTCATAGAGTGTTCCAAGAAAGGTCCGAACCCCACTAAGTGATCGAGCAGGCCATAAAAGAAGCCTTCATTATTAAAGAACAAAGTCGAATGGTCCTCCAAAAAACATACCACGCTGATGATCTATGAAAATATTATCCTTAAGAGGCAAATTTCATTGGATATTTCAAAAAGTCACTATGTTGCTTTGTTTTGTTATTTCCAATACTTTCTTACAATGATTCACGCTTGGACTAACCAACTGAGCGGAAGTCTTAAAGCACTGTTGACCTCTACCTCTCCTAAGCCAAGCGGGCAGCTTCTTTCTAGACAAAAAAGAGCCATGTTGTAGCACAACAAAGTAGACTAAAATCACAAGGAGCCTTGTCCCTCTCTAGGCTCAACCCTCCTACAGCCGCTAGCAGTACTGCATATTTACACTCTCAAGGATGGAGCCATCACACCGGAGAGCCCACTTCAGATCATGGTACGTCACCTGCGAGTTCGGGGAGGAGGTGAAAAGCCTACCATAAAAGGCATGCCATAGTGCCAAAATGAAACATGCAAACAAATCAAGTAAAATGGCTTGAAGATTCAGGATGAAAACCGCTTAATTTGGTTTCTCTCAGAAGAATACCCCATGAGCTATTTTCCTATAGCGTCAGCTCGTTCCTTTACAGAGCGTTTTTTCTTATTACTGCTATCCTCATCCATCTAGCTTGTGAAAGTTGAAAAACAAACAGGAATAAGAGGACTATTCCAAGAAAGATCCTAGAAATCGGGTAAGGACAAGGGGGCTTGAATAGATCTTTCTATAAGCGCTGTTGAAGTACACAAGGCAGAGGGACTATAAAGATGAAAAATGGGAGGTCGCAAACCCATCAACTGGAAACTGTAACATAGCCCTACTCATCGAGGCATAAGCCCTCAAAAAACAGTCATATTTCGTACATGACTAGCAAGCAGTAAATCGTGTACGTATAAGCTTTTATTATGCGTTCTTACATAAAGACAATCCGTCTAAATCTCTTAAATTTTTATGGTGCGTCATTGCGTCGTTACTAGTGCAAATCTCATCATGATTTGAATTGAGCTCCTACTTCATCACCCTACTTAGGCTCATATAGTAACAAATTCATTTACCGCCTTGGGTTCTCCCATGACCTTCTTAGCATCCTCTACATCCACTACAAGAAAGATCGCGAAAACCAACCAGTATATCAGTCAGTAATCGGTCACCAAAACACTTTTTTGTGACTAGTCAGCAAATGATCAATAAAACTTTGGTCACTAAAGGCTGGTAACCAAGTTGTGACAGAATGTAGTGACTGAAAAAACGGCCAACAAGCGGTTAGTGGGTGACTGATTTAGTAACCGATTCAATCAGTCAGGGAAGGTGACTGATTTAGTGATCAATTTAATCGGTCAGTGAAGTTGATACTTTTTTAATTAATTCATTTTTATGAATTATAAAGTTTTGGTATTAAAATTAATAATTTAATTAGCCATCTATTATAATTAAAATACATGTAACAAAAATAGTGTGATTTCAAGTTAATTAATATAAATATCATTAATTAATATATATATATATATAAATATATATATATCCAAAAATATTTTTTTATCAAAACATCCTACATAACAAATTATCCCTAAATACTAACTATACTAACTATCATCTTCTCCATCAGATGCCTCCTCTTCCTCCGCATCATCATCACTAACATGGGAGGCCAATGTAGTGTTGGATCCTCCAATGACCCAAGCCGGGTCAACTCCTATGGGGAGACCACCAACTGACTGTAGTCTTCCAAGAGCAGAAGTCATGGCAGCGTGAAGGTCACGTCCAGCACGATCTTGAAAGTGCTTCATTGTTTTTTCCATGTCTTTTATTTTTTATTGCTGAATGCCCACTGTCTTGTTATACTCCATTTGAGCCAAATAAGCAGTATGTTGCGTATGAGTAAGCTCCTGCTGTAATTGAAATATCTTTGAAATAAGCATGGCATTTGTAGCACATTGCTCCTGATATTGCTGTGATAGCTCTTCTGAGCGATCATCCGAGAAATCCTACAATGTTGTTAGACAAAATTTGTCAAAATCAAATAAACAACTTACTTGTATGATTTGACAATTTATATTATAAAATTATGGTAAACATAGTATATATACCTCTGATCGAGCATGTTGAGATCTATCAGGAACAATGAGAAACTTCGGGACACCTATCCATTCTCCTCTTCTTGGCCCACCAGTAACAACCCTTCATGCATCAATATCAAATTGATGATGGTTCTTAGGATCATCCCCATGATGACAACGAACCTCAACTAAGTACCTCTCCTAAAGGACATTTGCATTTATTATTGAGAACCAAGATATTATTCTATACTTACCTATATTAAACAATTTGTTTAATCCATCCTTTATAGTTAGAATTTAGTAAATTATGTCAACATTTTTTAAATTTATTTTGTTTTGTTGAACAAATTAGGTTGGATTATTCCAAATCTATCACTCTTGCAATTATACCCTCAATTTTTTAATTTATGTCATTATGGACTATAATCTACTACAATTTGCACAATTAAGCCATTAAATTTTGATTATAATCTCAAATTCACTAGGAGTTTCACTTTTTTACCAAGCATGCCCTCAATTTGATCCTTATTTTCATTTTACCTTCTAACTTATCTAACCTATTCAACTATGTCCTAACTTTTAATTTTCAACACTTTAGTCCTTAAAGTGTCATGAATTAGTACCCGTAACTGTTTTTGTGAATCCGAAAACCTCTGATTTGTTCCCTTTTTGGTAGTGGATCACTCATAGAATTCATGCCATTTGATAGGATTCCTCTGATTCTCAGCAACCTATTATAAAAAATGTAGTTAAGTAAAATATAACAATTATATTTAAATTATAATTTGGAAATTGAATATAGTAAAATTGGTATACCATCTTATCATAAAGAATCTCCTTGGTCTGAGGCCAAAAGGAATGCTTTGGACCAACTACACCTGGTGGAGCGTCCTTCCCTACCTTATTCTTCTTCCCGAGCTTACTTTTGCACTTCCACTCAGGGGTGTTCCAATGATCACATAACCGTTGCCAGTCCTCACTAGCAATCTAAGGTGGGTGAAAAGGAATGATACGGGAGTAATCCTCTACAGGGTAGAAATCATGTCCCACATTTTTTATCGCATCCATCCGAAACTTATGAAGCCTATTCTTGTAACCTCTGCCTAAAAGCGTAAAGTAAGCTTTCTTCACTGCTAAGTCATCTTTAGAATCCCACTGGTGCATTTGCTAAAACATGCAAAACACAAATAGACTTATATGTCTTTAACAAAAATTGTGGCACAAGAAAAAGTATTAAACGAAATGAAATAGTCATACCTATAGCTGCACTAAATACTCCTCCCTTCTGTTTGATAAAAGATCCTTGAAATCATTAACCTCACCTCTGAAAAGTGCATGGGAAATCTCGCACACTTTATTGCGCACTTGATTGTTGCGCAAGAAACTACATTGATTAAAATCGACAATGTCATTAGTAATAAATTATTAAATGATTATATAAAGTACTAAATAAATTATTATTAAGAAAATTATACTACTTACTCAAATGGAACAATATGGATCCGCTTAGTCTCTCCTGCGAGAGGCTGCTACTCCGGTAGTGGCGGCTCGTGGTGGTCACCACCTGTATGGTGTGAACCCTTTGGCTGATTCTCTGAACCAGACTTTGAAATACCATCTTGGAATCGAGGGGCCCATCGTCCAGGAAAATCCCCAAACTCGAACTGGGGGAATCTATATGTCGGTCCACCAAGCTGGAATGAAGTAGAAACCTGTGGGTAAATGTAGCCTCCCGCCCCTCCACTAGCCGGATCCCTGGGAAAAATGTACTGTCCGAATGCCCCCTACCTCTACGAGCAGAAGGATGAGACCCAACAGTCGACGGATGATTCTGCTGAGAAAATTGGTCTGGCCGAGATCCCCGACCAGTAGAGTCACGTGGTGAGTCATGACTACTACCCTGTTGAGCAGGAGGAGGTCCACGGGCCATAACCTATAAATTATAAAACCACTTTACAATTTTTGCAAAGTACTGTCACAAATTTCACAACTTGACATATAAATTTTCAACAAAATGTTCATGTACATACTAAATAGAAAATGAATTTTACAATTTTGTAAAATTCACATGAATATCATTAATAATAAATTATTAAACTTCGGGTATACTTATGTGATTAAATATGATTTTCCTACCCATTTTTAAAAAATTATCACAATTGTAAGACAGTAGTTAAAGGCTCATTTGGACTTAGATCAACAATATTGTAGGTGAAACAAAAAAGAAATAAAAAATCAGCCAAAAAAAAAAGAAAACATCATGACGGCAGATACGGAAAAAGTAAAAAAAAAAACAATAAAAGGTAACAATATTGTAGGTGAAACAAACAAAATCAGATATCAACAAAAAAATAGAAAACGGCATGAGGACGGATATAAAAAAAATCAGAAAAAAAACCAATAAAAGGAACCAACCTCATTACAGGAAAAGATTTAAAGACAAAAAGAACAACAAAGAGTCAACGGGTTCTAGATTAAAAATGAAAAAATTGCATGTAACAATAAACAAACACAGGCTTATTTTATATTATTTGACCATCAAACTCTTTTTCTATCCATTGAACTCAAATTATTTTAGCTAGTAAAAAGCAAAATTCAACTTCACCAGAATAAGAGGATTGTAGTTTTGTGGAAAGCAAAATTTCTATATTTATTGTAGTCTTGTGGAAAGCAAAATGTCTATCTATAAAGGATCCAAAAAAGAGAAACTAGAAAAAAATCAATAAACCAACAAAAGGCACCGACATGTAAAAATTAAGAGAAAGTAAAAAACAATATGAAAAAAGAAGAGAGAGAAAACGTACCAATATGCCTGCAAAGGAGGGAAGTAGAGAGAATGCAGAGCAAAATCAATCAGAGCAGACCAGAGTTGCAAGGACCGATCAAAGCAAAACGCTGAAAAAGGGAAGCTAATTTGGGGCGGGGCCAGTGGAAGACGACACTAATTTCAAACATGGCTGGGTGTGGGGCGGTAAAATTGGGAGTGACAATGAAGTAATAATTTTATTGGTGAAGTAAATGAAAAATGAAGCAATTTAACTTTGTGCGCAAAAGTCTGAGTGGAAAAGGGGGAGAGGGACCTTTTTTCTGAGCCTGCGCATTATTTCCCTTCATTTACTTTTCCCGCCTTGTCATTTCAACCATGCCACCCATTTCAAAAAAAAAAAAAAACAAAATAAACACCCCATTAAATTTCAATGGAGCTTTTCGGCTGTTTTAATGTACTTGTGTTTTAACTGCACCTTTACCTTTTTTTTTTCTTTATGAAATTTAGTATTTTGTGGCCTCTTTTGTTTGTTTATAATATTGCGTATAATTATATATTTCACATAATGATATAATTATAGCGTGAAGCTATATACTTGTCATTATATATTACTAATGTAATAATATCCTATTAATATAATTATATATTACTAATATAATGTAAGCTTGCAAAACTCTGAATCAATTAATTTTATTACTCTAAGCTTGCAATATATTACTAATATAATAACAAAAATATCAAATTTGCAATGTAATCGACAGTAGCATATTCGGTACATTTTAAAATATTAGTGGGAAATTGGGCAAAAAAAAAACTATACTAGCATATTCACTCCATACCCAAAATATTAGTAGCAAATTTGATATTTTGTTGACCATAATTACTGAGGTAATTTTGATTATTTTAGTAATTTAATATACTTATAATATTTAAATTGGTCATTTAAGTAAACCGGCCCAAGAAGTGCATTTTGGTCATTTCATATAATAACCCGTTTTTATTGCATGGTTAAGTAGACGATGGAAAATTATTGAATTTGGTGTATTACGGTTTTTCGTGATTTCCACGCTATGCTTGTCAAATTGAGATTCGACTAGATTGTCCATAGATGATTTATGTGTGACCCTTGGAAGTATTGGGACTAAATTGCACGTCTGTTAAAGTGAGATTTCCCTTACATTGCTAATATAATCAATTATAGATTACTAATACAATGAATTAATATTAGCAATCTAAGCTAGCAATATTCTAAAAAATACAAGTAAATTAATTAAAAATTAATAACTTATGCATCATCCCTTGAGCTCGACAATTGTATGTTGGTGTCTTCTTCATCGGTATTTTCGAAGTCCTCTGAGTCCTTGTTTGGATTTTGTTTGACAACTTCCCCGTATCCACTCAGGTCGACCAATATGTTCACACCATCAAGTTCTGGCAATTCAGACACAATAACCTCATTCTCAATATTAATATGTTGAAATGTTTCATCTTTTAACGTAGTAGCAGGACTACTGCCTAGTTGCTTTAATCCAGTAATGTCATAGTTAATTAATTGACGAGGTTTAATTTTGACAACTGCCCACCAGTGTTGCAGCAAGGGATGGGGGTATTGAGTATAATATATGTGTTGAGCTTACCATGCAAGAGTAAAAGGATCAAGTGGACTTAATCTTGACTTCCACTTCACATCTACTAAACTGGATGTTGTATATGTACGAACTCCACATGTTGGATCAAACCATGTATACTTGAATAATGTTACAAAGTTGGGGAGTTCTTGACTCCCCAATATTGTATTTCAATGATATCATTCATAATTCCATAGAAATCGAAACCCGAACTCTTGTGTCACCTTTTACACAAACAACCTAATTTGTTGTTGATTTCGTAGATCCATAAGTGTGCATGTGGAATTGAAATCCATTTACTAAGCATCCCTTATAACATGTTCCATTGTATAGTAGTCCGCGAGACAATTCAATAAGTTTGTTGCCTAAACTTTCAGGACATCCTTCTCCCTGACAAAAATTACAATACTTTAGCCAATATTTAAAAGATGAAGCAATCGGATATTTAACATATCAATGTTATTGTAAAGTTTTACATATTCACGAAACCATCGTGCAAAATGTTGAATGTGAAATGTTTCAAGTTTTCCATCATTTTCCTAAGGAAACTTACGCTACATGGCATCCAAAAAGATTTTAAAATGACATAAATTAGAAAAAAAAATAATTATTAAATTATGAAATAGCCTTCTTGATTGCTTACTCCAAACTGTTGAATAGAATATACATATGAGCTTGGCGTAATTCGTTTTCATCAATCACCCGTCGAAAGCCACGAGCAGAAAATTTTCGATTCTCATTACGAAAAACTATAAGACTCTCCGAATTTGCACTCAAATTCATATAAGTATTTTGCGGTTCACGGTTTAGCTTTGTATTAGTTTCATCGCCAAAATAATGTTCACAAAATGCTGTCATCTCTTGAACTAAATACCCTTCAACAATTGATCCCTCTAATTTAGCTTTGTTATGAGCCATCCGTTTAAGGGATCGCATTAGCCTAAACAAACAACAAATTACTTATACAAGCAATTAACATAATAACATAACACAAACCATTTGTGAGATAAACATATACTTAGGTTATATGATAACCTCTTAAAATGATACATCCAATGAAATTGAACTGGTCCACAAAGATAGGCCTCGTATGCTAAGTGGACAGGTAGATGCTCCATTGAATCAAAGAACGATGGTGGGAAAATATTTTCTAGCTTATATATCGTGATAATGAGCACATGTCCCAATTTTTCAATGTCTTACAAATGGGGTTTGCTTGAGCATAGTTGTTGAAAAAAAGAACAAAACTCACATATTGTTTCCCATATAGCATTTGGTAATGCCCACGTAAGCTAATTGGTAGTAAGCGTTGCAGAAAAACATAACAGTCATGGCTCTTGAAGGCGTAAAAATTGTTGTCTGACATATTCACATTATGAGCCAAATTTGATGCATATCTATCTGGAAATTTCAAACCCTTAAGCCACGTACATATTGACCAACTTTTTGTAAATGTGGTTCGAGGCGCATCTATAATTTCTTTAGATTCTTTTGTGCATTAGAATTGTCTTTTGTCTTTCTTTTTATATTTATCACTGTATAAAACAAATTCTTAAAACAAATTTTCTTAATGTGCATAACATCAAGGTTGTCTCACCAATAAATTCCTCCAATAAGGTAACTCCCAGAAAATAGAATGTTTCAACCAATTATGGTTTTTATTCCAAATCTAATGACACGATTATTATCCCAATCAGTTCCAAAAGGTGGAGATTGAAGTTGTTCAAGCATTTGTAATATGTCTTTTCCAGACATTGGTGGAATCACGGCAGATCGTTCTTTTTTGCTTGGTTTAAATACAATAAGGTTTGCTCGAAATGGATGATTATCAGGCAAAAACTTTCTATGACAATCCCACCAGCAGGGCTTCCTTCCATACTTCAATTGAAAAGTTTCAAGACAATCCAAACAATATGGACATGCTAGTTTACTATGGGTACTCCACCTTGACAGCATCCCATATGCTGGAAAATCACTAATCGTCCATAACAAGTATGCTCTCATTTGAAAATTTTAACAACTAAATGCATCCCATGTTTCTACACCATCAATCCATAACATTTTTAACTCATCAATTAAAGGTCTAAGGAACATATTAATATTTCGCCCGAGTGATCTTGGTCCTAGAATTACTAATGAAAGAAATATGTATGGTGTCTTCATACACATATTTGACGATAAATTGTATACTACTATAAATATAGGCCAAATTGAATCTGTGCCACTTGTTGTAGAATTCTGTATAAACCCATCAGTGCACAAAACCAAGCCTTACATTCTTAATTTTCAAGCAAAATGGTGAGTATGTTCGATCCACATGTCTCCAAGTATCTGTTTGGCATGGATGTCCCATTGTGTTATTATCTGTACCATGATGACTTGCATACCAAATCATATGTTTAATTGTCTTTGTTGACATAAATAAATGCTTTAACCAATCGGTTATAGGTAGATACCGAAGGACTTTTTTTGGTGTTGGTTTCTTTTTATCTCTATTCATTGTCTCTTCTTTATACCTACACTGGCCACAAACTTTACAATATATCAACTGTGCATTCTCACGGTAAAAGAGCATACAATTCTTTGAATATGTATCTATTTTCAAATATGGTAAACCTAACCCTTTCATCATTTGCTTCGAGTCATATAATGTTTCTGTCAATTGGTCATCTTCTAGAGTCATTTCTTTGACAAGTGATATAACCTTACTAAAACAAGCATCAGACATATTAAATTGACTTTTACAACTCAATAACTGACACACCACTGACAACTGTGTGTGTTTCCTACATCCTTCTCATAAAGGTGTTGAAGCATCGCTAAGTAAACTATTAAAGTTTTGTGCGCTCGGATTTGAAATTTCGCGTTCCACCTCATTAAAGTTAAATGCATTACCACAATCATTTTTCTCGTCATTATTAAAGGTATTCTCTTCCTCATCCGTATCCTCTTCATTGCTTGCATTAAAATCTATTCCAGCATATGGAATATTATCCAATATCGGTCTCATTGAATCAATCACAATTGCTCAAACTCACTTCTATTATTATGTAAACCATTATGGTTTCCTAAATTTGTTCTCGATTATGATGGATTTCTCCCCTAGAAAAATTTTGGCTTCATATATTATATTTCTTACCATGACAATACCGCACATAATAGTTATCAACGAAGTCAAATCGACACAAATGCTCTCGAACATCATTTTGTACTCGATAATATTTATTACGGCAACGTCGACATGGACATTTAATTATATTTGTTTCACTGTTACAAGCAACAGATAAGAATTCTTTTACACCATTTATGAATTCTAGATTCGTGTATTTATTTTCTAGTAATCGCCTGTACATCCAACAATGCCCATCATCTATAATGCTCTCATACAAAAAAAAATTATATATATAACCACTAAATAAATTCCTCATTTTTTTAATAATGTACTAAAAAGCATGTCATCCTACAATCTCTAAAGGGAATGGTCCTAACCTATTTAAAAATGTGCAAGTTAACCCATACTTTTGTGTTGTGATTTATCTAACTGGCATGTATAAATTTCAACAGCATTTCTCCTTAGTTCCTCAGAATATACAGTTTTAAGAAATGTATCTTAAGACAAGCGTATGAGGAACAAGGATCCACAACATCGAAACTTATACATCATTTAAACAAATCACATATATAACTATAGTAAAAAATAAGTTGCGCATTTTTGAATTGTCTAACTTGGACAATCCATGACTACTGAACATAAAAAAATATTAAACATACGAAGACTTCATATCATTGAAATCATCATACATCCCTAATATTTCTCATGACAACAGTAATCATAGACATGCATTCTATGGTTTGAATGTAATATAACAATATTACATATACACATTAATGCCTATTTGTATATAAAATTTTAAAATATTTGGTTAATATTGTACAAAACATTTTCCTGAACTGTAATATTGTATCTCTAGCTGCAAAGAGTTGATCTCCAGATAATACTTTTTTTCCTCATAGACGAAGGAGATCGGTGAAGAAATACAAAAAATAAGAAGAAGAGTGAAAAAAGATATGTAGAAAAAGAAAAGAGAACAGAAGATGTGTATATATTTACGCGGAGGGGATGGTGGCAGAGGTTTTTTATGAAGCTTTTTGGTGACCGATTAAAGCTAGTCATTAGGTCGGTCACTGCACTGACCAATTACTGACTAGTTAGTGACCGATTCTAAACCGGTCACCAGTCGGTCAGCACTATTCTTAAGATGTGAATTCACTTTTTACCGATTGATTTAGTGACCGAAAGTTAGTGACTGTTTTTTCGGTCACCGTGAATGGTCACCAAAACCTAGTTCTCTTGTAGTGATCTTGGGAAATTTCGTCAATCTCTTACGGTTCACATAAATCTCTCACAATCCGCTCTCCATAATTATCACAATCGTCTAGCTACAAAAGATCATTTTGACGACTGAACAAAGTAAAGTCAATTCGACGCCTCATAGATCATTGCCACTCCACATCTACACTCTCATTTCCGCTTTCTTTTTTTTTTTGACACATGCTTATTTGACTGTCACAGGGCTTTCCCCAAAAAACACACAACCCAAGGGCCTACTATGTCGTCCTTTGGTGGAGGAAGTTGTGAGGCTCTCCACATCAGCCCCACTACAATTTTCTATGGTGGTTGACTATCATATACATATATAGAAAATTCACATTAAATGATACTCTCCCTATTCCAAAATTATTGCAACATATTTTGTTTAGAGCAGCACCAAATATTTGTAACATTTTATTTGGTAAATTACTTTATCATATTACCATTCAAATTATTATTTAAATATTTATTTTTTAAAACTTTGTTGATTTGATGTATAAAAAGTTAAGAGAAAAGGTGAAAATAATATATAAAGTTTCTTATTTTTTTAATCTCTGGTTTAAATCAAATGATTCAATAGACATAGGATGGAGTGAGTATTGTTTAGCAGAAAATTTATATCTTAGTATGAAATTTATTTTCGCAAGAAAACGTTAATATCGCACTCGAAGCAAAACATACCCGAATTGGGTTATGAAAAACTAATGTAACAAATTCTGGCCCAAAATAACTACTGCACAAAATTTGTTTTAAGCCCAATTTTTAGAGGAAGCTTTGGCGGCCCAAATTTAGTTTGGCCCACTACTCCTTTTAACAAGTAGGACCACGTACTAAGTTCTCCATCTGGTCTTCCCATTCCCTTTCTCTAGTTCACTGGATTTCAGATCGGCGACTTCTCTCCGGCAGCCGCCGACGCTGATTTACGTGGTAATCGGCCGTCGTTGCTTGAAATCTACCAGATCCTCGAATCAATCATGCCTCGGAATGTTTTTTTTCTGGAAATAAGCAAGATAAAATGTTTTTGTTCTCTTTCTTTCGATAATTGTCTGATAATTCTAGTGTTTGGTTGAGTGAAGGCCATGGCGGGACCAGGAAGCTCGATGGTGTATTCGATTCTTCTTTTCACTGTGATCCTGTCGCTCCAAGAGGTGTATCGAGGGAAGCTGGCATCGACCGAGTTATTCACAATACTTGGAGGTTTTACTAGCTCCCTCTTGTTTCTTGTATTGCTAACGGTGAGTTTCTTGTCACTTCCTACAAACTTTTGCTCGTGCTTAATTAATGTGAATCTTCCAATTTTTGAAAGTTATTGATTCTCTAAGTCTTTGCTTTGAGAATAATGTGATTGAATTTTAGGAACTCCAGCGTTGTGTTTTACTTGCCATTTAGCTTTAGAGCTTAAGTGTGTTGTGATTTTTTAACAGAGATTTCATGCATCAATTGGATGATGGAACCAGTGAATCTTGACAATGAATGCGAGAATCACCTTTGCTTGTCTTGTTTCTTTAATGTTGCAGTTCATTGGGAATTTCCAAGAAACACTGGGCATGAAGACTGGTTGGGGTGCTGGTGAGTTATCAGAGGCTGTTATTTTTCCTACTTTTATCCCCCTTTATGTTTTGTCCGCATAAGATATTTAGTTTATCAAAACGGAAGTAAATTCTGGTCTTATTTTGTGCCATCTACTTCATTGAAACCCATCTACTGTGACTCAAGGTTAGATTCCTCACTCATGTTCACCATATGTTTATATGCAGCGCTTTGGGAGTATCTAATGTATAGGGTGGTAGAAATAGAAAGCTAACTAGATCACTGTGGAACTGTTTTTGAGTGCAGCAATTGTTAATTTTCATTTACTTCACTTAATCTGTTTTGACATAATCTGTTCACAATTCACATAATTCTCAACAATCCATCTATGATCTTAGCCCCCCTCTTATTAGTATCAGTAGCAATTGGTAAGTAATTCTGCTTTTTTCTGCTGTCTTTTGCAATCCATTTGTGCCTTTGCCCACATGTCTGATTTGTGATTAGTAATGAAGTGGTTTTTTTGATGGACCTGTTGGGTTTTATTTATCATAGCTCATCCCTGATTATTTTGTTCTCGGCAGTGATTTTAGCTGAAGCTGTTGCTCTAATTGCTGCTAGCACCGTCCATCGAGTTTGCATCACAACATGGTAATTTTGATATGTGGCTTCTAGGTCTCCTTTATTCTTTGTTATTTGATTTTAGATCTTCTGCATTCCTCTTTATCTTTGGTCCGCCAAGTTGAACCTCATGTGAGGGCAAGTCAACAGATGATTGCTTCAGACATTAGCATTAATGTTGATTATTAGTTTGCCGACTGCAAGGCATGCTAATTCCATAATGCTGGAAATGAATCGGTACACAGGGCCATTATTTTCTGTAGGTAGACAACTCTTCTGACTTTGGGTTTGGATTCGAGCTTGAAAAAACTCTGATTTGAAAGTATTGCCCCAGTGTTACAAGGTTGGTTGGTGTGATTTGCAAAATTGTACTAACTGTGGAGTACCTGTGTTCAATGCAGCTTTTTGTTCTCAGCTGGACTTCTCTATGAGACCAACAAGATTTCAGGAATGGTGGCAGGGGTGACGGTTTCTAAAAGTGAATCAAAAACAAGGAGGAACTGAGTAAGAACAATAGCCGTCTTTTTTTTCCCTCTTGTCACATTGGCAACATGGATTGAATGAATGTATCACCGTCTATCACATCAGTGTGCGATGTACTATATTTTAGAACGGGAAAGATGATAATGGTGATTTTGGAAAATGATGAGATCTTTATTGGCAAAAGAAATGGTGATTTTCACTTGGAGATTTACGGACAGATTTTCAACTTGTTGCTGTGTTTGCTTCCCCAATATGACTATTGAATATTGATGAATTGTGTACCTCCTGCCGGCTCCAGACGGTCTAGCTCAATTTGATTTCCGTTTGTACTCAAAAGCCACGGTGGTACTTGAAAATTACATTTATTTAACCCAGAAAAAAGTTGCTAGTCTCTTCCCATTTCATTGTATTGGTTAGCTTAACCGCAGAATTGAGGGGGTAAAAATGTTGAAGCAATATTCACTCAAAATGTATGTAAAGCTTCAATTGCATAACGGTTCCTTGATCAAGAGGTTCATTTTTTCTTGAAGAAACTTTAACACATCTTCTCTCTTTTCTTTTATAAGCAACTGCCTTAACCTCCCAAAAGTGGAACCTGACGGCCTAATGCCTTTCTCTAGCATCTCTTCCAACAACACACAAGCTTTGCTCACATTGCCCTTCTCGCATAACCCATTTATAAGAACTGAAAAAGTGTGCATGCTAGGAATAAACTGTTTCGACTTCATGTAATTCCACACTTTGAATGCCATATCCAACTCCTTTCTCTCGCAGAACATCTTTATCATCATCGTGTATGTGTCTGCATCAGGTTCACATTTCTTAATCATTCTGCGGAATACCTTAAAAGCATCATCTGTCTCACCCCGACCAATCAAGCTGTTCAAGATGATGTTACAAGTCCTTGCATTAGGTGCCACACCCTTGAACTTCATCTCATTTAAGGCCTTGTACGCATTCTTAAGCTTGTTAACTTTACAGAAAGCACCAATTAGCGCATTATAGACAACCACATCGGCACTGATTCCGGTTTGTTCCATCTCTAGGAACGTGTCAACAGCATCTTCAATTCTGTTCTCTATACCATAAGTATGGACAAGAACACTGTATATGAAAGATGTTGGCCTACAACCATTGCCATTCATTTGCCTAACGATTCCAAGGGCTTCATCCACCCTACCTGCCTTGCAAAGAACATCAACCATGATACCGTAGGTCACTATGTCAGGTTCACAACCCACACTCACCATTTCCCTGAAGGTCTCTCTCGCTTTTGGAAGATTAGGAGCCTTCCCCCACCCATCAATCAGAATACTGTACGTTTTTGAGTCAGGAACAAATTGCCCTTTCATTTTATCGAATATCTCTTGAGCTTTCCTCACATTCTTGGATTTACACAATGCACTTAGCAGGCCATTGAATGCTGTTAAATTTGGTGGGATGCCGTGTTTCTCCATGACATTGAATGTATAAACTGCCTCTCCCACCTTCTGAGCCCTTGCATACTTCCTCATAACAATGCAAAAAGTTTCAACATTTAGCAATCTCTTGCTCCTCATTGAATTGATAAGATCCCACATTATCTGGTACTGTCTTATCTTCGCCACAGATTCAATCACAGTATGGTAAGCCCTTATACTATGAGTGTAGTTTCTTTGTTTCTCAGCCCATTCGAAAAATTTATATGCCAGCATACCAGCATTCTCAAATTTTCTGAGAACATCTTCCACAATTTCTGGCGAAACCCTGATTCCACTTTGGTCAAGAGCAGTATCCAGAACTATTGGTGGAGAAGACATCATAACCTTGCATATCCTTTTAGTCACATCCGAAACCTCTGTACCTGATTCACTAGAACTGCACCTTGGAAGCAACATCACCCAACCCAAGCATACTTTGGATTGAAACTTAGAAACTTTGATCATACTCCTAAACCAACTGAACGGCAGCAATTCGCCTAACCTGATAAAAGATAAGACCCAGAAGTAACGATTATCATAGATGAACCAAGTGAGTGCTTAGAAACCAAATGAGAACATAGATCATTTGATTTTAAAATGAAACCTTTGAATCGAATACCAAACAAAGAAATAAAAGCTGTTCCTTGTCTTTATTACTCAACCCCAAGGAGGAAAGACGGCTCTTTGATAAGTTGGTTACAAGAAAAGTACCCAGTTCCTGAAAAATTGCAACTAACATTTCCGTTTAGGCATTACGTCGAACGGATAGCGTACGTGTCGAATGCACACCAACGCGACACCTCATTTAGATGATCCGATTGCCATTTAAACTAAGGGACATCAATACACGATCAAAACCAAAAGACGAGTTAAGCACTGATATAGAGTTGGTATATGAAGTTCTCACGAGTTCCTTGCGGCCTTTTGCCAGACAGCGGAAATTGGAATAGGTCGAATTCAAACAAAGATCTTCAGATGATACACATGGGTTGCGTTCTCTTCAGTTTTGTAGACGGTAAGATCAAAGGAATAAGCTCGAAACGAGAAGAGCTGCCGGAGATATCAGCGCAGCTTAGCAGGACATCTATGAACCTTATCCTGTGTCGACTATAACCTCTGTTACAGGCTTACAGCTTTATCCCATGGTTTTGCGTTTTCTATGAAGGCTAAATTGCACGATCTGCCCTTAAAATATATTTTATTTTTCAAATTTACCCTTAGGTTGTTGAACGTTGTAAGAGTAGGACTAAAATAACGTTTTGTTGCAAAAATGCATCTCCATCAGTGTTGACGGAAATTTAAAGGAAAAATACAAAATTAGCCCCTGAACTCTAGAAAAACGGACACATAACTCCTTTAAAAAAACCTTAAAATATAATAAAAATTAAAAAAATATATAAATTTAACATGCCCATTGAAAATTAAAGTATCCAATCCCTTCAAATAATTATATAAAATATTTTAGATGCCACAAAAATATAATTTGACACACTTTTCTAGTTATTTCAACTCAAACCTTAAAAGCCAAAAAACTAAAAAAATTGAATGAAAAACAACCAATTTGACATGCCATCTCAAATTAAAGCAGCCAAGCCCATGAAAATAATGTTGGAGACTATTCTAGATGCCAAAGAAATAGAATTTGACACACTCACCTATTTTTTCAACTTAAACCACAAAATAGCAAAAGAAACTAAAAAATAGAATGAAAAATAAAAAAAAATTACCAATTCAACAAGCCCATCCCAAGTTAAAGCATACAATCCATTGAAATAATTATGCAAACTATTTTAGATACAAAATAAATAGAATTTGAAATAGTTATCTATTATTTTTTTTGAAATTAAAACATAAAATAGCAAAAAAACACAAAATTAGAATGAGAAAAATAAGAACATTACCAATTTAACATGACCATCCCAAATTAAAGAATAAAATCCCTTGAAATAATTATGGAAACTATTATAGATTCCAAATAAATAATTTTTTTTTGGAATGGGCGTATTGAATTGATAATTTTTCATTTTTCATTCTATTTTTGCTATTTGTCATTTAAGTTGAAAAATATACATAAATGTGTCAAATTCTATTTATTTGGTATCTAGAATAGTCTCTATAATTATTTCAAGGGATTTTATCCTTTAATATCGGATAGGCATGTTGATCTGGTAATTTTTTATTTTTCATTCAATTTTTTGATTCTTTTTGCTAATTTATGGTTTAAGTTGAAAAAAATAGGTAAGTGTATCAAATTTTATTTATTTGGAATATATAATAGTATCCATAATTATTTAAATGTAAATGGATTTTATGCTTTAATTTGGGAAGGGCATGTCAAATTGGTAATTTCTTATTTTTCTTTCTAATTTTGTGATTTTTTTTTCTGTTTTATGTTTTAAGTTGAAAAAAATAGATAACTGTGTCAAATTTTATTTATTTTTAATTTATAATAGTCTTCATAATTATTTCAAGGGATTGTATGCTTTAATTTGGGATGGTCTTATCGAATTGGTAATTTTTTATTTTTCATTCTGTTTTTCAGTTTCTTTTGCTATTTTATGTTTTAAGATGAAAAAATAGGGTAGTGTATCAAATTCTCTTTCTTTGGCATCTAGAATAGTCTTCAAAATTATTTTAAGGGAATGGATGCTTTAATTTGAGATGAAATGTCAAATTGGTAGTTTTTCATTGGCCAAAATGCGCATTTCGTCCCTTAACTTTGTTGACTCAAGTGAGTTAATCCTTTAAGTTTAACTCAATATGATTTAGTCCCTTAACTTTGAAAAATTAAGCAAGTTAGTCCCTCGATGTACGGAGTGGCAAACGGCGTTTCTTTTCGCTCATCGCCGTCACCCTTGGACTATTGCCAAAGCCGCGCAACGCTTTCGTACTACAGCCGCCGTCATGTCCTAAGCAGCCGTTCGCACTCAACAGTCACCAAAACGCCTACTCCATTACCGTCATCCCTCTCGATGAATCCCTTTACCATTTCCATCTGCCACCTCAGACTTTGCCCGTTGCGGCTCCCCACGCTGTCGCTTGACTGCCGTCGGAGTCCCGTCTCTCGGCAGCTCCAGATTCCAAGCTCGCTGCCCTCTGTCCGCCTCTCCTGGTACCTCCCAACCATGCCACCGAAAGGTCGCCCCCACCATCCCTGTTGAAACTCGAGCTATCGTCGCCCTCGCTATGCTGTCTGCCCACCGAATCGAATAAGGAGAACTCGGGCCCTCCATTTGATTTGATTGGGTGTCGTCCGACTTGGTTGGGCACCGTCCGATTCGATTGAGTGTCGTCCGACTTGGTTGGGCACCGTCCGATTCGATTGAGCCTCGTCTGATTTGATTGATGGTGAACAATGCACGATTTGGCCTCCTCCGATTTGACTGGGCATCGTCGCCCACGTGATATTTGGCTTCACCGTCGTTGCCGCCATCCTCGCATTGTCTCCGCCCACATCGGATTGGCACAACAAGTCAGAGGCAGAGTCATCCTCACCGCCATTTAAGATCTCTGTTGTATTGCAATAGAATTAGTCGGAGAAGAAACGGTTCCAGCAACGCTATCCTCTTTTCCGTCCCTCGTTAGACTAACTCGCCATCTTTTTTATAGTTGAGGGAGTAAGTTGCATAGTTTATCAATGTTAGAGGACTAAGTCATTATGAGTCAAAGTTTAAGGATTAAGTCGTGCGAGTTAGCAAAGTTGAGGGACCAATCACGCATTTAGGCCTTTTTCATTCAACTTTTTGAGTTTTTTGTCTTTTAAGGTTGAAGTTGAAATAAATAAATAAGTGTGTCAAATTATATTTTTTTGGCATCTAAAATTTTCTCTACAATTATTTGAAGAGATTGGATATTTTAAGTTTCAATAGGGATGTTAATTTTATAGTGTTTTTAGATTTTTTTTATTATATGTTAAAATTTTTCAATTATTTAAGGAGTTATGTGTACTTATGTTCATGGGGTCTTGTATACATTTTGTTCGCATTTAGGGGCTAGTATTGTATTTTTTCTCTCAAATTTCTATCAACATTGACGGAGATAATGAAAGGAGTGACATTTTTACTGTAAATGTTATTTTAATCATACTTTTCCAATGTTCGACAGTTAAGGAATAAATTTGAGAAATAAGGAATATTTTAAGGGCGGATTGTACAATTTAGCCTTCAATGAGTTATATTTATAGAATCAGATTAGAATCATAATCATAATTAATCATAATTGTAAAATCTAGTTGAATCTTTTTTTTCCTATTTTAGATTATAAAGTCAGTAAGATTTTAAGATTCGAAGCCCCTAAAAAAAAACATTCTTTTCATTCTGATACAGGTTGTCAAAATTTGGATTTGACGTGGAATCGTTTTTTATTTTTTATGAACCGTAGTTGTAGAATCGGATTAGAATTATAATCATAAGTGATCATAATCGTATAATCTAATCAAACCATGTTTATTATTTCAGATCGTAAAATCATAAGATTCTAATATTCAAATCAAAATTTTGAAAATTTTGATAACCTTAATTCAACAATGCCCTTTTCTCCGAATCGCTTCTTATCATGGATTACCATTTCTAGTCGGTACCTTATTATGACTAAAGTTAGAGTAAATACCTAACATTATATTATAGAAGAGGAATCAAGCCGAAAATGTAGAATGGGAGCTTCAACGGCCACGCCCCGCATGCTATAGAAAAGTCCAATCTGGACAAACTTTAGAGTAGGCCATGTTTGTAAAACTTTACCTGGTTTTTGGGACTTCATAGAATGTAACCAATTGGCGGAAGCTGCAAACTTTGACTCTATCTAGATCTTTACAAGAGAAAGAATTATCTCACACAGAACTTCGCTCTTTTTTTTTTTTTTGTTTTTTTTCAAATTTCAGCTACAGGAATGTTTTGATCAATCTGCAACCTTGTTAATCCTTAACTATGGACCACATAGAACTGACTCTTGACGTCCGCCCACTACTGGATGCACTCTGCCACAAAGACGAGCTGAAAGACTCATGACTGAGCGGCAATGGCCGGTCCGGCAACGTTGGAATATCAATGTCGCCTTCCAACATCCTTAGGGCCTCGGATATTGTTGGCCGCAGAGCCACCATAACATGAGCACAAAGTATACCAACAAGAACAAATCTTCCCATCACCCCTTTCGGCCCGCTCTCCCTTATGAATTCATCGAGAATCTCCTCAAGTTTGCCTGATTTAGCCAGCGTCCATGCCCAATCCGTGATCAAGATGTAGGGTGGATTTTCGGTGTCCAATACCTTCCTTCCGCTCATGATCTCCAACACCAGGATTCCGAAGCTATAGACATCACTCTTCTCAGTCAATTGACCGTAGAGAGCGTACTCTGGTGCTAGGTACCCGTGCGTTCCAGCCACCCGTGTTGTGAGATGAGACTGGCCTTGTAGGTTCTGCTTCGCAAGCCCAAAATCTGCCACCTTTGCCTTCATTTCCGAGTCCAAAAGAACATTTGTTGCTTTGATGTCTCGGTGATAGATGGCCGGATTTAGACCCTTGTGCAAGTAAGCTAGCCCCTTAGCCACGTCAAGAATTATGTTCTTGCGTTGGGGCCAAGTTAGCTGGCTTCTCGAGCTCTCATTCACTAAATGGTCACTCACGCTCCCGTTGCACATGTAATCGTAGACAAGGTATCTCCTTCTGCCCTTCAAAAAGTCACTGGTGAGGCAGCAGCCGCGGAGGGAGAGCAGATTCCTGTGCCTGATCTTGCTTATTATCTCCACCTCATTGGTGAACTCAGCGTCCCCTTTCGAGTCCACATCAAGGATCTGCTTCACGGCCACCGTGGCTCCGTCAGCCAGTGTTCCTTTATAGACCACACCATAGCCGCCTCTTCCAATCATATTCCGTTGGGAGAATCCATTAGTTGCCCTCTCGAGGTCAGATAGGCTGAACCATTTGGCGCCCGCATTTGGCAACACATTTGTCCTGAAGCTTTCAACAAACTCCTGGTGTGAAGCGTTTTGCCGCTTCTTCAGGTACCATCTCCGGTACCACATGATCAAAGCAAATGCAAGCAGAACACCAATTAGAGCGCCAAAGAGGCCGAAAATCAACTTCAGTACAAGTTCTCTACTTGGCCCTTGATCCGAATTTTCTGTCTCTGATCGAGATAATGACAGGCCTAATATGCAATCAGCTGTTCCGGGATTTTTTGGACCAAACTGATTAACAACCCCTGCTGCATAAAGAACAGTAAACTCAAAGCATTTAGTACCATTGGGATCCAAACCCTTTAGTTTGGAGTTAACACTTACTCCAGCATCATAACATGCCCCGCACCGGGTTAATCCGCTCAGATCACCCTTACAGAACTCATCCAACTGGCTTGTATCACCAACCTTAGCGACCCAATCTTGGGCTGTCACAATTCCAGCACAACTTGACGTGTTAGTCACAAACTGTGTGCTGTTCTGGAAGCACTGAGAGGTCAAAGAAGGCTGAATCGACATAGAAGCGAGCTGGGCCTGGAGATCGGACAGGCAGGAGGCGGAAGTAGTAGCGTTGGGCAGCTGGAACATGGAGGTGTCTTTGAGGTGCTGGGCGAGGCCGATGCCGAAGAGGCTGACCAGAGTGAAGCAGCAGTTCCTGGTGTCGGATTGGTGGCACGAAGAGGAGTTCCACGGGAAGGTTCGGACATAGCTGAGATCTATTGGGCAAGAGGAATTAGCTGAATCAACGGTGGACAAGAGAAGTGGAGAGATGAAGAAGAAGAAGACGAAGAACATGGAGCTGGCCATGCCCATGGGTGGGGTTCTTTTTCCAAAGAGGAAACAACCTGTAATTTTGTTACCCTAAAAGATGAGATGCAGGGTTAGTATCAATATCAATATTGGCTGGCGGGGGTCAAAATTGCACGTGTTCTTTTGGTCGGGTTAGGTTGGAGGGCCTGATACCGATTTGGACATTGTCATTGAAAAGTGCTGGTCAACCTTCCAACGCTCGAGGGTGTTTAAGTGGACATGAGTGAAGAAATTTCTAATTCAGGGTGAGGGACAGTTTGTGGAATTTCTGTTGCAGATTTTAATGAGTTATCGAATATACAAAATACCTCTTCAGCCCCTAAACTTTATTTATAAAGGATACTTACTCCTTATACTCCTGAACTTCAACTTGAGGTTCAATAGATCCAACAAGATAATTGACCTCCAGCAATTAACATCTTGAGGAAGATGATGACTTATTTATGAAGATCATAAAACCTAGCTAGATTAGTGAATGAATATGTTTGGGATGAATTTATAATTTTCTCTCCTCTTAGTATTTGCACTAAATAATTACAAATGTTCGCCCCATAGTTCATCTAATCTTACAATTCTAGTCCTAAAGATTTAGATGTGTCACCAAGGCCCAAAGGATGAATGTTGTTATATGTTTTGAAGTCACGTGATGGCACATGTAGGTCAAAAGAGTTGACTGATCTAGTTACGCAAGTTTAGAGATTGAGTTGATCTGAGTTGAAGTTTAAAGAAGTAAGTATCCTAATCAACCAAGTTTAAGGGCTTAAAAAGTATTTTAGCCTATATATTAAATAAAAAAATAAAATGAAAAAGTGTGAATGAAATGGATTAACTTCCGGTCTCTAACGATCCTCGCTGTCTGGTTCATGGTTGGCGGCGGAGAAGCCACCGCTGATGCTTCGACGAGGTTGGTGCGATTCCTTCAATTTCTCTCCAAATTGCCGCTGTTAGATTTTCAAGTGTGACTGTGACCTGCCTGTGTCTTCCGTTCTCTAATGTTCGGAATTTTTTAAGCGGATTATGGTATAGGCTACCTTCTTTGTGGGCTGCAAATTGGGCTGGCCGTCTTTTATAGCAATCGGGCTTTTGGGCTCTTAGGAATTAGGCTCTTGTACATCCGATAATTTCAGTGGCCACATGCTCTCAAGGGAGAATGAACATATAATTGGGCGCAATCGAACTTGGATGCATCTACGACAAGGAAATCGGTAGGTGGACGGGATCTTTAATGTATTTGGGTGAGTTATCTTAAATCTGTTCAACAATTTCATAATTTACTGACTATATAACTTTTAAAACGATCATTTTAATATTTATTTTATTTTATTTACGTGTAAAAGCCGAAGATAAAAATGGAGAAATATATGGACTTTTTATTTCTTGATTTTTCTATCAACCTCATTTTTGTCAAACAACATAAGATGGGTACTAAGGATTTGCTCGTGTGTTATTAATTGTGCTCACAATGCAAAATAAGGCATTGTTTGGTGATAAGGAGTCGTTTCATTCAAATAAGTTTATCATGCAAGTCGGGCCGGTGGTGATTCATATTGGCATACTTGGGCTGAGTTGATCCAAGAGCTCAGCTGTTTGTTCTTTAAAAAAAAACAAAAAAGAAATGTAAAAAGAGTCCTTATATCATTTGGACTTTGAAGGTTAGCAATAATGCAAACTGATGGTTATTGCCAATGGCGTAGATGTTTGTGGTTTGCCGCTGCCAACCGTGTCTACAAAATTCTCTGAACGCGTAATTTTGTATTCTACTACTTAATAACGTTCACAATAATACTAATAAACTAATAGGCCCACTTGTGTTCTGTCTAATTTATCCCAAGACTGATTAGAAGTTGAAACCATACGTCAAAATAAACGGTAAGGGCTAATGTTGCCATGAGTGGACCCAGGATTTTGGGTTAGGGGCGAGATTGGGGGCTTTTTAATATAATATTTATGTAAGAATAAATTTATTTAAATTACACAAAAAAAATATAATAAAATTATAATTTGAGTATTTATGATTAAAAATATTAAATCTTACTAATCTCAATCACCATGATCAAGTAACAATTTGAAGCTTCATATCCATATTATATTATGAGCTTCTATGTTATTTTATAAAAAAATATTAAAAGCTAAATATACTTTATGGAAACAAAGTTTGTGGTTGACTTTCTTTTATCAAGTTAAGATAAGACTAAAGAATAAAAAAGAACTCATGGAAATTAGGGTTGATGGCTTGGTGATTTGAGAAGTTATAAACAATTGAAACTTTTAAATTGCAAATAATTGTTATGATGGATTGACAATCAGGTGATAGCTGTTAATTGTTGGGCATAAGACATAACTTAGTAATAGAAATTTTAACACAGGGAAGATAAAACTGAGGTAGAGTGATAACATATATATCAGCATTAAGGGTAAATTTTTTAACATATGTTTTTAAGTTTTTTTTATACACATAAAAACATAAATTTTATATGAAGAAAAGTTAAAACTAGTTTTTTTTTTACTATTTATGTTGTTATATATATATTATTTTTAAATTTTTTTAAATACTTCTTAAATATACATTATATAACACACCCCTCAGGCCCATTTCTCCGCCCCTGAATATTGCCTACTGGACGTTTCATTAGCTGTATAAGCTTATCATGCAAGTCGGGGCAATGGTGATTCACAGATGAGAGAAAGAATTACCAAAAAGAATTTTATTCATAACCTTTTCTGTCTATGGGCCTCTATCCTATTTTAAAATCTCACATATTGTCTTTAGTCAATAAACTATAACACAACAATGTTTATTTATATGCCATAGTCAAACCTAAACAACATATATAGATGGAAATTTTCTTACCAAGCAAACAAACCCATCCATAAACAATACGATCGCATTAATGTCTCGGCCACAAACCAAAAACACCAGTTCGAATAAAAAACAGAATCGAACTCCTCGCTTGACTCGGCCAACATTGAATCCCACTCGCACGCCAACTTGTAAAATTTGGGCCCAGTTAAAACTGTTCAAAATGTTCCTCTAGTAAATTGGGGATAAATAGTAAAATGCATTGAACAATAAAAATGTTGTAAACAGCAACGCAGTGGAATCTATATAAATAACATTTAGTTTTTCAGTTCAATTCATTTAACTAAAGCCGAAGTAAAACATATTTACTATGAAGAAAATACTGTGGGTATCAGAGATTTATTTTAGATAGTGAAAAAAATAGCAAGATATTTTTACTTAGAATGTTTAAGAAACACTTGAATACTACCATTTTAAATTTATTTCATTTCACTTAAATTTTGTTACTTAGAAAAATTTCCTTTTTACAAGCTTAGGCGGAGTTTGCGGATGTAGCCCAAAACATGCCGCTGGAGTATATGATTGGTACATTCTGTCGTTTCTCGTCACCAACCTTGTCAGAGGAGGTTCGAAGAACAAGACAAAACGCTGGAAACGAGAAATGATAAGGTGGAAAGATTTTGGATGTGGAAAGCTAACGGCCGTCCTTTATAAATCGAAATTACTACCATTTATTTTGACAGGTAGGCAGAGAATTACCCAATTATTACATAGGTATAAAAAGGGTTCATTTATTTAAAACATGCAAGTGAAGTACTCTTACTGTCCTTTTGACTTGCACTTGCACCTTTATGTTTTGTCATTCCATTCATTCATTCCGTCGTTTCTTTATGTTTTGTCGTACTCTTACTGTCCTTTTGACTTGCACTTGCACCTCTTCCTTTTTCAGGATACCATTCTTATTATTCTGACCGTCTCAAAATTTTTACTCTATTTTATTTTTTATTATATTTTAATTTAATTTTTTTATATTATTATTTATTAAAAGAAATTTAATTAAAATAAAAAATTTTAGATTAATTGCTAAAAACAAATAGAGCAAAATTTTTGGGACGGAGGGAGTACTTACCACTAAACCATCAACTTATTGTACATTTTTCTTTTTAATCAGCTCATTGTACATTTAAGACAACAAATTTGATTTAAATATGGAATATAGAAATGAATGACTGCTCTTACTTTATATGAATTTTAAGAAACAATGTGAGCATATGTACTTGTGTAAAAATCGGAATGTGATTTTCTCTTGTATATTCAACAACTGTGACAAAGCATACATATATGCAGGTGGGAGACTAGGCTCTTACTAACTATGAAGACCTAAGTGATAAAAGATACAACAATATAACTGATAAACTTAGGAGGTTAATGAAAAAGAAGATATGCACAAAAATAAACAAGTAAACATACAAGTGATAATAAATATGATAAAAGGCACGTGCATCCAGTATCTCTCCTCAAGCTGGAGTATAGGGGGACAATATGCCAAGCTTGCACAGGAGCTCATGAAATTTATCATGTACAATAGCCTTAGTCAACAAATCAGCAGGCTGCTTGTTGGAAACAATGTACTTCATTAATAGTTCCCTTGATCGTTTCATTTCTTTGATGAAATAAAAGTTCATCTTTATATGTTTTATTCTTTCTTGGCATACGGGTTTGCCGCAATATGTATGGCAGCTTGGTTTGTCACACGATAACTCCATTGATGGTAAAGAATCCAGGGTTAGGTCCTTAAGGAAGGCACGCAACCAAAGTAGCTCACTAGTTGCAGCTGTTATGGATCTATACTCAGCTTTAGTTGAGGATCTACTTACTATGGGTTATTTCTTTGTTCTCCAAGACAGCAGGGCTTTGCCAAGAGATGTATAATAGCTAGTTATAAAGCGGCGAGTATTTGGATAAGCCCTCTAATCCGTGTCATAGAAAGCTTTTAACTTCAATTCGTTGTCTCAAATAAATAAAAGGCCTCGGCCTGGGGCACCTTTTATGTAACATAAAACTTTAAGGGTAACATTATGATGGTCCATCATAGGTTGTTGCATGAATTGGCTTAATGTGTTAATGATATAAGTTATATTCGATTTGGTGATTAAGAGATAAATAAATCTCCTCACTAACCTCCTGTACGATTTCAGGTCATCTAGAATTTCGACAGTTGAGCATCCAAGTTAGTGTTGTTGAGACATAGGCATTGCATCTTTGAGGATGTCAACTGCATATTTTTATTGATATATAAGACCACTTATTTTTTCTAATGTTTGTAGACCGGCAAAAAAGGTTGTTAATGGACATTCTTATTATGTAAGCTTTGTTGATGATTTTAGTAAGTTTACTTGAGTCTTTCCTATTAGTTGTAAAACTGATGTTGAACACGTCTTCGTTGATTTTCAAAAGCATGTTGAGCACTTCTTTAAAAGGGAAGTCTTGGCCATACAAATTGACTAGGGTGGTGAGTTTTGAAAATTGCATACCTGGCTACGTGATCATATTGTCAAACCAAAATAGTACACAAATGGAACCGTTTAGTATCTAGTCTCCAAGGCTCTACTTGTTGAAAATGTTAACTGTACTCATCATGAGCCTACTTGTAGTTAATATCCAAGAGTGGTGAGAGGCAATGAATGATGAGTTCAATGTACTTATTAAAAATAGGACCTGGATGCTAGTACCACGCCAACCTCACATGAATATCATTGGCTCAAAATGAGTTTATCGCCTTGAAATCAATCCAGATGGCTTAATAGCAAGACTCAAAGCCAAACTTGTGGCAAAGGGTTTTAGTCAATAAAAAGGCATCGACTATGGTAAGACTTAAAGCCTGGTTGTAAAACCTACACAACTAAAAAAAGGTCAATTTCCAATGGCTTAACATATTTTCCAACGTTAAGCCGTTGGAAATTTTGGAAATAGGCACATTGGAAAAAAAATTTTCCAACGGCTTAATTTCAAGCAGTTGGAATTTCCAACGTCTAGTCGTTGGAAAAGCAGCCGTTGCTAATTTCCAAGGGCCTAACCTTTCACATATATTTATAACGGCTGTCTTATGCCGTTGGAAAAATTTTGTTATTTCCAACGGTCTAGGCTGTTGGAAACAGCATTTCGGAAAATAAAAAAAATTACAGAACTTCCGAAAAATAATTTTTTATATATTATCAAATTTATTGTTATATTTACACAAATTATATTTTATTTTAATAAATACTACTATATTTTATAATATTAAAAAAATAAATTCACTAAAATTATAGAAAGTCCCAAATATTACAAACTTCATAAAATTAGAAAAATAAAAAACATGAAATCATAAAATCTTAAAAAAATAAAAATTCAAAAAATTCAACCCTCAATCACAAAATAACAACAAAAAAAACCCCCCGAATTATAATCAATAAAATTACAAATTCAAAATATCTGTTTCGAATCCAACAACTTTACCAATTTGAACATGCACATCTAACAAGTTGATCTAATCCAACAATCAATAATCAATTAAAAAAATACATATCCAAGATCAAAAAACTCATATGTAATTACAAAATAACCTATATCACTTGTCGGTCGGAAAGCGAGGCATCCGAGGAGGGCAGGGAGAACGACGTACGAGGAGGGTGAGAATAAAGACACGCACGGATGACCAATGACGGCAGACGACGACGCGCACGGATGACCGAGAAGACCGCCGATCAGATATGCGCATCTACACCGTCGATTCATCTGTGATGGGCCGACGTATGAACGACGAACACCGAGAGACTATCGGAAAGGACAAGGGCTAACGATGCAACGCGCAAGGATCACCGGAGGGCGAGGGCGATCCATGTGCAATGGACGGCGACAGAGAGGGCCCTGAGACAGCGAAGTGATGGAGGGAACGGTGAGGCGAGGAGCAAGGGATGAGATAGATGGGGGAGAGAGAAATTGTGAGCGGCAGAGGGAGTGAGAGAGATTGTGAGGCTTGACTAAGGCTAGGTTAAGATGTATATATAGGGGTTAATGGGTTGGGCTTTAATATTTGGGCTGGGTTATAATATATATGGGTTAAGTTATATTATAGTATAGAATATATGTTACATACATTATATATATGAAACATTATAATATGTTTATATACATATATATATGATACATACATTATAATATGTGAAACATTGTAGTATAATATATATGATAATTAATATATGTAATATATATGATATATATATATATGAACATATATGTGATACATATATATAATATATAATATATATAATATATATAATAATCATAATAATAATAATAATAATAATAATAATAATATATGTATGGCATATACATCATATATCATATACTATGTATATGTTATTATGATATGTATTATAATATGTATAAAAAAAATAATAATAATGTGTAAGATATATATACGTATTAATATATATGTATTATGGTAAATATATATTATAATATATTATAAAATATATATAAATATCAACATCAATGTAATATAAATATGCATATATATAAATTTGTGTGTGTGTATTTGACATATATATATCAAAATATTTAAATTTTTTGTTTCCAACAGCCTAGGCCATTGGAAAAATTCACAAAATGTTTCGAACGGGCTTGGCTGTTGGAAAAATTCACAAAATCTTTCTAACTAGGCCGTTGGAGAAATCCATCAAATTGTTTCCAACGGTTTAGGCCATTGGAAAATTCAGCAAATGTTTCCAACAGCCTAGACCGTTGGAGACAATAAATATTAAAAATGGACCTTTTGGCTTACATATTTTTCAACGGTTTTGACCGTTAGAAAGTTTCCCATTGGAAATTTTGCACGAGCTGTTGGAATTTTTTTTTTACAGGTTACATGTTTTTTTTTCACAGTTTCCAACAGCCTTGCACGTTGAAAATTTCCAATAGATTGACCATTGGAAAATGGGCCGCTAGAGAAAAGGGTTTTTTTAGTAGTGCTACAACTATTCAAACTATGCTCTCAATTGTTGTCTCACATAACTGAAGCATACGACAACCTAATGTTCAGAATGCTTTTCTTCATGGTCTTCTTGACAAAGAAGTGTTTATGGCTCAATCTCAAGGCTTTGCATATCCTCAATTTTGAAATCATGCCTGCAAGTTAAGAAAAGCAATTTATGGCCTTAAACAAGCTCTACAAGCTTGGTATTTTTTATCTCAGTTCTCGACTTTTAGGTTATGGTTTGAACATATCTAAGTCAGATCCATCATTGGTCATAATGCGTAAGCCTGTTGTTATTGTCTACATGCTCTTTTATGTCAATGACATTATTATCACAAGTTCAAGACCATCAGCTATTAATCATATTCTTTGAAAGCTTGGTCATGATTTTCCAGTTAAAGACCTGGGTGCACTTCATTACTTCCTTGGAATTGAAGCTACTCATCTCATAGATGGCATCCTCTTATCTCAGCAAAAGTACATAACTGATCTATTGTGTCACACTAAAGTGACAGCTACTAAGCCAATTTCTACACCAATTTTTGTAACAAACAAACTCTCAAAGGAACAAAGATTTGAGTTACTTGATGCCACCTTCTACTAAAGCACCGTTGGTGCCCTGTACTACCTTACACTCATACGAGCAAACATCTCTTTTGTTGTGATTAAGGTATGCCAATTCATGCACAAGCCTATGTCTATTCGTTGGTCTGCCATTAAGAAAGTTCTACAATATCTCAAGCAAACAGCTTATCTCAGGTTGTATATCAGCAAGTCAACATTTACTTGTTTAAGTGTTTTCTCCGACGCAAATTGGGCTGGTTGTGTTGATGATTGTCGATCTACTAATGGTTTTGGGGTATTCCTTGGCCGAAACTTAATTTTTTGAAAGTCAAGAAAGCAGTAAACTGTCTCTTGGTCAAGTTTTGAAGCCGAATATAAAGCACTAGCAAATGCTACAACTGAAGTCATCTAGCCAGAGTCCCCTTTACGAGAAATGGGTGTGCCACAATTCTCTCCTCCCATCCTTTGGTGTGATAATATTGAAGCCACATACCTAACAGTGAATATCCTATCTTTCGTGCTCGCACAAAACATAAAAAAATACATTATCATTTTATATGTGCACAAGTTGCCAAGGGAGCATTACAGGTTTGTTTTTTTATCTCATTGAAAGATTAGCTTGCAGACATGTTCATCAAACTGCTACCTTTGCAACCTTTTCTTCTTTTCGGAGTAATCTCAACATGTGGCCGACTATTGTCATTGAGGGGGGTGTTAAAGATAGAGATAACAATACCTAAAGAGCTAAAATTTATCATCCATGATTATCACAAAGCTATATTTATCTTTACCAAAATGTATTTACTGAATGAATGTATAAATACATACACAAGGCTGGTCTCGTACCTTTGAGCCAAACCTATAAATCTTCCTATTTCTCTTGCCTTTTTAAATGGCATCTTGCAACATATTTACAAGATGTAATTCTCTGTTGTTGTACTTGCTTCATGGTCATTTAATAAATTAAAGTTATCTTACTGTTAAAGAAGTGATTCTCGGTTGTTGTACTTGCTTCCTGGTCATGTTAATAAATTCAAGTGGTCTTACTGTTAAAAGAAGTTTAAACAGGCAGCAGTGCATAATTAAAGCAACTCATCCAATTAATATCATATCCAACTTTCAAAACCCTCTTCGATTTCCTGTAGTGTGATCATATAAGTAGCCTCAGGAGTGAAAATGTTTTTGTGTTCGAGTCACGGGTCCCACAACCCTAAAGCCATTTTGTGTATTGTCAAAATGTCCTCTCCATTTTGTAACAATATTGGCAGCATTTTGGTCTAGAGACCTGAACTAAGGAATGGTACTAGGTCTATCTCGAGTAGCATGTAACTTGCTTCCTCCTTAGTCCTTATTACAATCTATCTCTTCTATAGGCTCATCGAATCCAAAGCTATCTTTTCTCCTCTTTTGCAGGCTAGATAGAGGCTCCAACTGTTATTCTCAGCTCACGCACGGAAAAACAAAATGTTGTCGAGCAAAGCAAGCAATAGTTCCGAAGAATCTTCCTACTTTCATGGGTTGCAAGAATGTGAGAAAATTGTCTACAACCAAGTTTTCAATCCCAACGGCATTATTCAGATGGGACTCGCCGAAAATCAAGTACATGAATCATTTATTTTCAACTGCACTGTTTCATTGAAATTGATAAATGTACTTTTGTACATGTTAAAATCTTCCGTGTTCTGTTCAGCTTTCACTTGACCTGATGGAAGACTGGCTGAGCAAGAACCGAGAAGTCTTGACTTTAGAGAGTAATGGGAAATCAATCTTCAAAAAGTTAGCCTTGTTCCAAGATTATCGTGGCCTATCCTCTTTAAAGGAGGTGGTTATTTAATATTTGATGTTCATTCATTTCTCTAATTCTAGTCTTTTGGCACGTTGTTTAAACAAGGATAAAGTGTATGCAGTTTACATGAATTCATTTAACATTTAAAATATTAGAAATACATTAATATTTGGATTAATCAAATGAAAAAAAATAAGTTCATTTTTTTATCTATGAAAGTAAAACTATAGGTTTAGCTATGATCAAAATTTAGGATTTAAAAATATCTTTGATTATACGAACACAAATTTAGGTCTAGTTAACAGTTTGTCTTATTAATAGAGTAAAAATTGCTGATGATAAAAATGTCATTCAATATCTGGCTCCTTCACAATATTTACACACACATTTGAGTTTTTAACTACAACTAAATTTGACTACATATGTGGCATTTTCAGAATGCCCTGTACTCCTTAAATGCCCCTTATTAGTGTGGCACCAAAATATTTTATTGTGCAGGAATTATGTAGATATATGGAGAAAGCAAGGGACAACAAAATTTGTTTGGACCCCAACAAGCTGGTACTGATTGCTGGAGCAACTCCAGCCAACGAGGCTCTTATCTTCTGCCTCGCTGACCCCAGTGAAGCTATCCTTTTGCCTACGCCTTACTATCCTGGGTAAGATTATCCTAATTCTGGTTACTTCTCGGTGCCATTTTTTTTATTTTAGTTTCTGTGCTTGTGTGACTATATTTCACTTTTCATATATAGACTACCTTGCTTGCTTGGAAGTTGCTTAGTCAATTTTATTTGTTCTAATCAGGTTTGACCGAGATCTTAAGTGGAGAACGGGAGTGGAAATTGTACCAGTCCACAGCTCAAGCTCGAACGGGTTCAGAATCACGATGCGGGAGCTGGAAAGGGCCTATCTGAGTGCCCAAAATTTGAACCTTAATGTCAAAGCAGTTTTAGTGACAAACCCCTCCAACCCTTTAGGCACGACTTTGACTCGTGAGGAGCTGGACCAACTCATCAACTTCGCCGTCGCCAAAAACATCCACCTCGTAAGTGATGAAGTCTTTTCCGGGACGGTTTTCCAGTCCCCGCCCTTCATATGCCTCACGCGAGCTTCGGAAACGCCGCCATCTGGAGCCGGATTCACCTGGTCACCAGTATTTCCAAGGACATGGGCCTCCCGGGATTAATTTCGCGTGGCGCCATCTATTCTAACAACGATATCGTTGTCGCAGAGGCGAGGAAGATGTCAAGCTTTGGCCTCGTGTCGGCCCCACCAGTTTCTACTGTCAAAACTGCTCTCTGACCACGAGTTCATAATGATGTACAGGAGGAAGAACTTGGAAAGGCTGAAAAAGGGTAAGGAAGCGATGGTGGTCGGGCTGAAAACCGCTGGAATTGGGTGTCTTCAAAGCAATGCGGGGCTCTTTTGTTGGGCCGATATGAGACACTTGCTGGGTAGCAACAATTTTGAAGCGGAAAATGAGATATGGAAGGGGGCTCTGAACGATGCCAGACTGAACATCACTCCAGGGGTTTGTTGCAACTGTAGAGAGCCTGGGTGGTTCCGGATCTGTTTCGCCGACATGGACATTGAAACGCTGAACGTTGCATTGCAGCGGATTAAGGTATTTTCCTATAAGCAATCCAACAAGAAAGCCACTGTGCTGGTTCCGTGGAAGTATAAAACGGATGATGCGGAGCAGGGGAATGGTTGGGAGGTGACGAGAGGGTGAATTGTGCTCTACCAGACTCGGCGGAGCAACTCGACTTGACCGTTGTTGGAAGTGTTTTGGAGTCTTCTGGAGTCAGATGGTGAAATGCAAATAACTAAGACAGTGCAGTGGCTTTCTGCTTCTTCATGGGCTGAAAATGGCAGCACATTTTTATGATTTGGGCTCTAAGGGATTAGGCTTCTGAGCTCTGGTACATGTGAGCCCATACTCGTGCAGTAGTACTCGGGTCTTGAACAAAATTACATGTCAATGGCCCGTGGTTTGTGAATTGGGCTCTTCCCTTGGGCTTCAGCCTTACGAGTGAATGGAATTTAGATCTAGGGATCCTTATTTAAAAGCTTCTAGGCAGCAGGAAAAGTAAAGCTTTGTTAAAGTAATTCATCAGTTTTGACTCTCTTGTTTGGCCGAAATCTCCCACTCTCCGGCTCACTCTTTGCTGTTTTTGGTTTTGACTCTTCATGGAGCTTATGGCTGCTTCTTTGCTTCTTTGCTAGAAATTAATTGTCCGATTTAATGATCGTTATTAAAAGGAATCTCTGGCTATAAAACAATTATTAGTGGCGTTGTCTGGGATCAACAAATGAAGGGTTAGGAAATTATGTTTGCAGTTACAATTTTTTGTCACATATAAAAAATTTGAGAATCTTTACTATTTCTATAATATTTTAGTCAACAAATCCATTGTTAGGCTTTCATACACCTTTTATTTGGTATAGTTATCTATTGTTCATTTTAATTTTATTTGGTCATTCTCTCCGTTATATCATACTAAATAAATTCCACGCACGTATGACAATAACAATTAATTGGCCAAAATACAAATGAAGTCCTTAAACACGGTTGACCGGGACACTTTCCCTCCTTAACTTGACATCGAGGCAACTTAGCCCTTGAACTTTATAAAGTGGGCTAGTCAACCCAATTGACTAGCACATGTCATCACATGATCCCAAAATCTCTAATGTCATTCGCCTTATGTTGCCCATTCATTTGCCCTAAAGCCTCCTCCATGTTGGCCTCTATCACACCGCTCGGAAACCTCCACTTTATTGGCTCAGATCTACAGATTGATGTCAAACATAATCAACTCAAAGTTGTTCTCTCTTAGATCAAGTTCTAAAGTGAATTCTTAAACAAACTCTCTAAAACTTGGCATTTGCCTTACTTCGCCTGAGGATGAGCTGCAATGAAATCAACTACATGATTGATGGAATTGATTTGGCCTACTTCATTATCTAGGATTTCAAACCCAAATTCGTATTCAAGTGCCATCACAATCTCTACGATATCCAAGCTATCTAGTCCAAGATGATTTTGGAAATGAGAGCTAGGTGTGACCGTGGAAGGATCAATGTTTTGGAAATTCTGACAATAGAAATGACCTGATCAATGACCTTGAATTAGTCGATGAAGGAACCCTTGACCATGGGACCATAGTGGTATGAGAAATCAGGGATTGGAGAAGTAGCATGCGCTTGGCGCTTGCTTGCTAAACAACAACACAAAACGTATGATTTGAGAAGGGAATGGGACCATTGACAAAATCAGGGGCTAGAGAAGGGAATGGAATTGTAGTGGTTTGATTCAATTCGGCCAGATAAATCAGGGGCCAAAGAAAAGAATAGGATTCATCTCCTCCACAACCAAGGACTCTTAACGATTTCCTTTACTTTCAAGCTCTTGCTTTCCAGAAAAGGCAGAGATCGTAGTTGGTGATACCTATCTCAGGAATTTGGGCTCCCGTTGGGCTTCCATATCACTTTAAGGGTTTGAAGCCAAATTTGATCATAAAAGGACATGTGTCATAGATCTAACAGTTCAGAAAAAAACTTCATCTAATGGTCATAAACTCTAGGACACAGAACCACAAAAACATATATAAAGGCATTTATTATCACATTTTAAGTATGAGATCATTCTTTTTGGTATTTGCTTCATGCTAGAACCATTATTGATTTAAGCATCGAATTATCTTTTGCATGTCTTCACGCTCTTCCCTCCAATGTGTACTCGTGTGATAGACTTTTTTCTCAAGCATTCAGGTCACGTACCAAAGGAAGGGCATCATTAGTAGCCTAGTTCAATGAAGTGAAAGAGCGACGTTGAAGTTATCTACACCACGATGATGATTGCGAGAACAAATGAAGTGGGCTAGGGGTGATTTGTCTTTTTCCATGCTTGGTTGTGAGTACAACCCGACCCAAAATGCTAAAACATGTTAACTCTACCCTATTAAAGTCTTAATTAACTCCCTTTATTTAATAATGTTTGTTATTTTTCAAAACTGGTTACCTGTACTCTCTAAAGAATACATTGTTCGAAGCAATACATTGATCCAATCCAAGCTATATGGTCTCGAAAGAGTTTTAACTCAATTTTACTGAAAACAACATAAACAAGACAAAACACATACATTCATTATGTTTGATTCCGACCTAACGTGGTTCAGAAATTTGTTTTTTCCAAACTCAAATTAGCAAATTTTTTCCCAAATAAAATGCTCTGCCAAGGAGGCAACTTTAAGCAACGTTGCAGGCTACCTTCCAATTAATTTGCCATTAATTGATACAACCACGGCCTTATCTTGAGATGTCTTTAACTAAAGCTTTTATACCACTATAGAAATTGATAAGAAGTTACAAGAAAAGAATTAAGGCTCACATTAGCCTGTACGTCATTTGTTCGTACATGAACATCGACATCATCAGCAAACCGCTCCTAAAAAATCTCACTCCTCCCGTGCATGCCACCCCTTTTTGCCTCATACCATATACAGACCAGCAGCCGATTTAAACTTTAACAAAAAAATAATCCACTTTCCGCACCAACTGCTCCTCCTAGTTTGAACAGAAATTATGCCATCCAAAACATATATATGAAAGTAGAACTCCATACTAATCCCCCTAGAATATGTATAATAACCTTAGACAGATTGTTTACAAACTATATATAATAATTACAATTGTAGGTCTAAAGTGAGTTGATTCATCAGAAGTTACCGAATAGCTTCGGACGAGGGATGGAGGTCCGAAGTTCCCTATAATAATGTCATTAAATATTGGTTCAATTAATTTTTAGTAAAAAAAAAAAACCACAGGTGTTACCCTTTTTTATACTATAAGCCTGTGCTAAAAATGTTCCCGTGGGTGCTAAAAATGTTCCCCCAAGGCAGGGTTCCATTAAACTAAATATTGATGGGTCATCTAATTCAAATTCCAGTAAAGCTAGTGCTGATGGTCTGATTAGAGATTCCAATGGAGAAGTTGGGAGTGAATCAGATCCAATACTGCCCGAGGGACTCTAGCAAAGCTACAGATAGCTTGGCTAGATTGGCGTCTAATATGAGGGATTCCTTCATTTTGTTTGACAGATGCCCGGACCAGATCAGAGGCATTGTTTATGATGACTGCCCTCTACTTCCAATCTGTAATAATCTGAATGTTAGGTCAGCTTATAGTGTAGCCTGGCCTTTGGCATGATCCAGATAGAGTAGGTTTTCCTGGGTCAGGGAGTGTTGGTTCCTGCAGCCTCCCTTTAGACCCTGCTTTGCGGACAAAGTCCATTGACAAGGGCAAAAACATTCTGATGTAGTTTGTTTCTTTTAATGCATCTTGTATTCACAGAAAAAAAAAAAAAACTACTGATTTATCAAGAAATCTCAAGTTCAATGGCTTATCTGCCAAGGAAGGGTAAAGGTTTCAGGTAAATTGGTTCAAACTGATCATCTCATGGGAAATTAAAAACAAATCTAAAATGTTACAAAATGTGAACTTAAGAAAGTGGTATGTTTTCAGATCTAGTGCAATAGCTATTTAATTGAGCTCAATGCAAAGTGGTATGATTGACTGATAATTTGACACAAATACTGTGTTAAGTAGGAAAATCCCATGTGACTAAGAAAAGGGATTAAGTCAATGTTTTATATAGTGATAAGGTCTCTTCATCTATTAAGTTAATATTTTATATAGTAATGAGGCTTCTCCACCTATTACTAATTGGTTTTAGGTTGAACATTTTAATATGGTATTGGAACAGGATGGAAACCATTGCTGAAAAGAAAAACCCACGTAATAGAGTCAAAGCGGCCTACATGTAAGAGGACGTGTTAAGTGGAAAAATCCCACATAACTAAGAAAAAGGATTAAGTCAATGTTTTATATAGTGATGAGACATCTCCACCTACTGTTAATTGATTTTTGGTTGGATGCTTTAACATACTGTAAATACCAAAAAAATTTACAAGCTTTTCTCTTTTCAACCAATAAGTTAAACTAAATAAAATAAACAAGTAAAAACCAGAAACGACAAATGATAACACTGATAAGGAGTGGTACTTTTGAGGATGGAAAAAAAAGATGCATGTTTGGATGCGGCAAGATGCCAAGGAGATCACTAATTTGGTAACGATGTTAATTAAATGTAGAATCATAAAAGAAATTCTGAAAAATATACTTAGTCAGGGGCAGTAATTAGACAAAAAATGGAACAGAATTTCAATTTAATTTGAATATTTAGATAAAAAAAAATCGGTTTAATTAATTCACGATGCCTTTTGTATATGGTAATTTTAGTGCACTTACCATTTATTTTTTCAGTGTATAGTGCGTTACCCAATTTTTACATATGTATTATAGGCAGATACATAACCCCCAGCCCCCTCTCTATATCTCCTCGATAGCTTTCCTTTTGTCCTGAACATCCGAAACAAATCCACAAGCTTAAAACCCAAGTTAAATATTTCTTCATTCTCAAGAAAACAATTAGTTCTCCGTCTCCAAGGTACTAGCTACCTATATATGCTTGCCATGAGCTGTTTAGTTATGTTCTTCTTGGCCGTATGGGCCACGTTGCTGTTACTTCTGCCGCTGGCTCTGCCGTCGCTCCCGCCGCCTCCAGCTGTCCTCCTTGCGGTTCCGGTTCTCATCATGTTGGCGCTCGTTTTCCTCGCAGTTTCGTCCTCCAAGTTGCCCAATGAATCTGTCCCCGCTTAATACTTCTGTTTCACAATGTATATGAGTCTATATATGAATGCCAGTGTATATATATTAGTTTAGTCATATAGGCCACTTCAACTTTCCCTTTTAAGAAAAGAAAAAGAATTCTTACCACATAGTAGTCTTATTTTTCTTCCCCGAGTCTTTTCTTTTTCAGTATTAATTACTTCTGTTGCTTATAGTTACGTGGTTTTGATCTTTCAGCGCTCGTTTGATAATTTTGCCAATTTTCAGTTTAAGTTTTGTATTTCAGAAAATCTTGTCTCTGTTTTATTTTCATATTTCCGAAATTAAAAAAATCACTTAAAACAATATGTTTTTCAGTTTAATTGTTTCTTTTCAAAAACAAAAACACAGGAAATTAAAAAACAAAAAACAAAAAACATTACCAAACGGCGCTCTCAAATGTTTCAGTTTTTTGTTTTTGCGGGGTAATTGCTAATTTCTGTTCCAAGCGTTAAAAATAGGAGTAGGAATCCCATACGTTTCTAAGGTTTTTGGGTCGTCTTCTTAAAATTGACAAAATCAATTTCCATTTCGACATCTACAAAACAGATGATCTACAATTGGTTATGAATAGTAACAAGTATGCAGTAAATAATACGAGGATAAATATCCTATCTGCGGATAGTTGAAAACTATATGGTAAAAAAGAAATGAAAAATCAAAAGTATATGAAATATAAAATCCAAAAGCAATTTCTGACAGAATCATATGAGATATGAAATTCAAAAGTAATTTATGGCAACAAGTTGACATGGTAGATAATGGAAGTATCTAAACAAAAGTGTTAGTGGAAAACTTTTTCCACCGTGGGTGAATAAGATATTTTTCCATAATACAAACCGACAACTAATTGAGTTGAAACAAACAGCAATTTTCAGTTCCACCTCCAAAGCATAAACATTGAGATTGAAAAAATTATTTAGTGATAAATTTTTCTGTTAGGGTTAAAAAAACTATTATAAATATTGATAATTTGTTCCAACTTATAACACTAATTTTAAACAATACTCCCAAACAAAGCTCTAATCTTGGACCGATAGGCTGAATCTTAGTAGAAAATAGTCTAATTAACATTGGTATCTATAAAAGATACTCTGACAATCTATGAATGAACAATGACAGCCTTTATATGAGCCTTAGGTGCGTGCTTCTCAACTTAGGGGCTATGGGATGGAGTGACAACTGACATATAGGTGAGTGCCCTTATTTTGGATTACCTGACCTCATTGAGCCCTTTTGGAGTTCATCATTGTCTGGGTACTACACTTTTGGGCCTACATATGGTTGTGAATCTAATGAGTCTATTCAGCCAATAGACATCTCTTATGCCTATGGGCCTATAAGGCAGTTGATGGAGATTATATTTTAAAAAATAATTGCATCTTTTAAAAAGAAAAATGTTTCCTAAGACATTTTTCCTGATCCTTTTTACTCCAATTGATTGGCTTGCAATGGCTATATGTGTCTTGGATTACTTTTAATTTGCTCGTTGACCGTTGCAAGCCAAAGGCTTCATTTATGTGTCTGAGTGTTACTCAATCCAAGAAGAAATGTTTTGACTACTAGGATAAAAGATCCAACGATGGGTGAAAATCTCGTCACTTGAAGCAACTCAGAATTAAGGACCTGAATAGGTGCTTGAAAATGGAATAACAAAGGTTGGAAGCGCATTTCCGACATTGGGGCTAAGGCAAGGCAATAGCAACGAGAGGCATGTTCTTGTAACTGGAACAAATGAGTGGGCGTTGATTACTGAATTGAGCTTCATTTGGGAATATGGTTATCATTTAGCATTAGAGGTTGGAAAAACTATCAAACAGTAGCTTTCAGCATTAGAGATTTAGAAAAGTTATGACAATCGTTGATAATTTATTTTAACATTTAACACTATTTTAGATACTATTCCCAAACGAAACCTTGGCCGTTGGTCAAACTTCCAGCAATTAGATTGGGTGGTTGCTTCGCAAATACCATTAAATGAATCAGGTTGAATTAGACCTGAGGAAATCATATTGAAATTGATCCCGTATTGAATCTTACGCACTTCCGAATTTATGAGCATCGAGTTTCAACTGAATGTCAAAGTAAAGTCCCTAAAAAAAGGCTGTGGTAGAACAAACAATGAATAACAATAATAGATTCATTGAAATCGGTAGGACTTCAATTCAGGCATCTTCATTGGCTTCATTGTTAACTATATCCATGAACATGGTGTGGATATGCAATTGCAACCTGTTAAGTCCATTCCCCAAAGAAGTAGAGAAATGGCTACTAAACACTCAAACTGACACTAAGATGATTCATTTGGGTTACTAATTTAGCTCTTCATTTATCATCAAATTATCAATTGCCCTTCTCTGTTCAACGATCAACTCCAGGAAGGAAGTTTTCTTCTTGAAACATTATATATGATAACATCTTTTAAACGTTAAAGATCTCATAGTACAGCATAGGTGGAAAAAACTCCTTGTCAATTTTTCACGCTTTCAATTTAATATGTAAAGAATATTTATCTTGGTTATTGAGTAGAAAATGTGTGGGTGGAGCTTTATTCTACAATAATACATGTCTATGTGTAATTACAACAAGATAGTTAGATTGTTTTATCTTGAGAGCAGAGTGATTAAGGTCACTGCATCGGGATGACATGAAATGTACAAAAGAAAGTGGATAGCCGAATGACTCATCCCAACTGATTCTAGATAATATAGTTATGCTTTAATATTTTACTACCTATTTTGATTTGTAATATTTACTAACTTATATAGAAAAATTATCTTCACACCATTGATACCTTAACTTGGTCTAAATTTCATAATTTCGATACTGGCAAGTTTTCTAATATTTTTATAGTACATAACCAACAATTATGAGATGTTTCACCATCTACACTAGATGAAGATGGCATTCACATTAAATCCATAGTCCACACATATCCTCTTGACATCACAATTTGTTATTTAGGCTGCTATGAACAAGAGATGCATATAGGGCACCAGGGTACAAGATTGATCTTTTTTTCTAGATTATGTGCTCAGTGTTTATAGTTTCCTACTAAGTGATCTCATCATTTTTCTTTTCCATTCAGAGCACTCCTGTATCATCATAATCATTTTGATGACTGCTATGAAGACCTTGAACTCCCAATTCCTTCTAATGAAGACCTCCTCTAGCATTCATCATGGTTTCTGTGGTGCTGGTCCTTGTCATTTTCATCGAGGGTCTAGTGCCCCATTTTATTGGGAGTTGTATCTTGCAAATATTCTCAAAAACTTTCCTTCCCTTATCGGTTCTTCTAGGAACACTTCTAACTCTTTATAATGTTATGTGTCATGCTCGTAGTCTTTATGCTAATGGTAGTATTTCCTATGAATCTTAGGAAATTTACTAACAATAGGTCACAACCACTTGCTTACCATATTCTCATGCTATAAAGAATAAGGAAAATTTTCCCTGGTATCTCTTAAAGGTGTAAAAACAAGGTTTGGGCCAATTTCTCAAATCTTTTTAGGTAAGTGTTGGGCCCAAAAAGCCAATCATGAGATAATTATATTTTTTGCACATTGAGTCATGATATTTTATTAAGGCATTAATCCAGCAATTATGTTTGTTGTTTTGTTTCTGCGTAATGTAATAAATATAATTGTAACTCTAGAATAATGATATTCTCAAATGTCCCTAGTCTAGTATTATTGTGGAGCGGGTTGCAATAATACATAACGACTAGCATATGTGGAGACTAATATGAGATATGTAGTCTACATATGGGTACAAGTTGGAGAATTTGTGCACTGGACCAACCCACCATGAGAACACTACATGGATCGTTATATGAGTGTCATAAGTGATTCTCTTAGTGATCATGGTATATGTAGTCATTCGACCTAAGATCATCAAGGTTCCCTACATGTGAGTCACATACTTTGATACTTTCCTTTGTTGCTTGTAACTGAATGAACTTGAAGGATGTCATTGGGTAGGCCACATATCATGCGGAGGAATTTGTATGATCAAAATGGTATTTTACCTCCTATGTAACGGGAGTGATATCTTCAGGCCCCTTGATAAAGTAAGACTTAGAAAAATGCATAGCCATGCTCGGATGAGTTGATATACAATATCAATGTAATCAGTTTAGGTTGGTCTACTCGGTAATCAAGAAACCAAAGATTGGGCTATACGAGAGTGACACATTCCATGTCTCGTGCTTAGCGTTGATATCTTGGACAAAGGAACAATGGCATATATCGGTGATGATCATAAAAGTTTAGTCGAATCATCGACAATCTTGTCACTTGGGTAGCAATGATGTGTTGCTAGACACCACTAATTGCTTATGATCATAAATGTGATTTATGATCATTGCCAATGTGGTAAGAGCCTATTGGGTCGCACACATAGAGCTATTTGGATCATTAGAATACATGGGCTAATAATTTGGGTTTTGGTTTCACAATAATTTCATATTAATAATGGCCCAATAGTTGAGCCATTGTTAAGCCCGAAATTAAAGCCTAATTGGATTAGGGCTTTGAAACTCATTAGGCCTAGAAGTTGAGTCTTACTATAAATACAACTTTTAGTAAGAAATTCACAAGTCTCCTTGCCCTAGCCTCCCAAAAGGATAGCCGCACTCTTTTCTTGCATTTCCTTGGAGAACGCAAGCTAGCACTGCGAGCGCAAGAGAAATGCATCTGCCAGGACGCGGTGGAAGCGTGGTGATCCCGAGAGGCTCGTGTGGATACCATAGAGAGCCTAAACATGTCAACTGTTCAGGTTTTGTGATTCGACTCTATAGTTGAGTGAGAGATCTCAACCGAAAATTATGTATGAAAATTTTCGAACAGTCGATTTATCCCGTTTCACTTGGATCTTGGAGGGTTTTGGTTAAATTCTGCTGCGCTGTTTGGCTCCAGAAACCCAACACCCTCCCTCTACTTTAAGGATTAGTCTTTGCCTAACCATTTGCCCTCATTCAAGAAATTTGCATCCTCCACTTAGATGTCCAAGATTGTAGAACTTTTCCATTCCCTGAGTAGGTTCTCTTGTATCAACTAAAAGAAATAGGATTTTTTTGAAAGATTTCTTTTTCAGGGCAAGCAATTTTACATTTGAGTGTAAGTCTAAAATCTAGAGGGCTCTAACATTAAATAACCTTAGGTAGTCTCAGACGGGCTCATTATTCTCCTGTTTGACATCCAGGAGTTGGTCCACAATTTTGTCCCGGGGGAAAATTTTCATGAATTGGCATAAGAACCATTGGGATAGCTCATTGAATGAAACAAAGTGTCATTTTTCAATATCCTAAACCAAGTTGAAGCTGCATCAAAAAGCTTAAGTTAAATGTCTTGCACATGAATATGTCATTAGCTTCCTTAAGGTTCATCGTGGTAATTACCATGGCAAATGGTTGATTAGACCATCATACAAGTCGAACCTTGATTAGACCATCATACAAGTCGAACCTTTGACATATAAAACCCTGAGGAGCTAGCACATAACAAATCTCATCCTTGAATGGTTGAAGTCGCATATAGTTGATATCAAGAAGTTGTCTAACAACCTTTGGCTCCTCCCTGAGCCATTCTTCTATCTCATTTGATCATCGAATGACAGTGTTTATGTTATCAGCCTTAGGCTCCTTAAGGGCTCTATCCTTTTTTCACTAATTTTCTTGCAGATTTATGGCCTCTTTTGATGTCGGGGGTCTACTAGTGCCCTTTGATAGCTTTCTGTTCTATCCTTTGATAACTAAATGAAGCTCTTTAGATTTTTTTGTAGAAGTTGTTCACTCAAGTCCTTGAGTAATGAATGCTTGAGGGCATCAAATTGGTTATCAATTATAGGATTGGGAGTTTTTCTTTTTGTCAGTCTCAAGGTATAGGAGGCAAATCAGCCTTTCTATCAAGCCCTTGGGAATATTGGTTGTAGTTTTTTTTATACCAATAAAGGAATCATGACCCACTCTTATTCTAGCATTATCTTGAACCTCATCACATGTTTTAGTATGCAGGCATGTCCTTCGTGTCTGAATTACTGTCATTCCCACATACACCACCATGTTGTTCTCCAGCCCAAATTGTTGGGTAGATTATTAGGCTTAATAGATGGTTTAAGGGAGAATAAAACATGCAATCAAAGACAAGACTTTTCCGGAATCGAGACTAAGCCTTTTAGGTAAATTTTCCAAGTCTAAAAAAACCAACATACTTTAGGTTTTCACAAGATCCTGTTTCTAAAACCAGTGCCTTCAGTTGAGAAAAAAATTTCTCATTTGATGGCATATTGATTGTTCATGTTTGTCGGCAAATTGACATCTCCTTCATGTTCGTCGGTTGTTCATCAGTCATTTGTGTTTCGTCAATTGTTCGAACCCAAATTCCCTCATGTTCAAATGTTCGCTCGAGCAAAGGATGGAAGATAGAGAAACAACGAGACAATTTTGGGATTAAACTAAGACTAGGAATTGCAAAGATTGGAAAAAGTTTTGGGTAGGATGGGTTTACTTGAGAGTAAGGGTTAGGTTGTCAAATGAAGAAATTAGTGGGGCAAATTTTCTATAAAAAAAGTTTATGAGGGTTTGATTGTTTGCCCTAGCAAAGGATGGAAGACGGAAGGACAGGGAGACAGTTTTAGGATTAAACTAGGACTAGGAGTTGCAAAGATTGGAAAAAGTTTTGGGTAGGATGGGTTTACTTGAGAGCAAGGTTTAGGTTGTTAGATGAAGAAGTTTATAGGGCAAAATTTCTATAAAAGAAGTTTAGGGGGTAAAATTTGATGTTTTCCTTTTTCAGTCCAACAGTGGCTCATGGTGTTAATTTTGTAAGAGGATAACTACAGGTATTTTAAAAATAGGAGAGACAAATATAGGTTTGACGGAACCTCAAGCGGGCTATTATAACCCTCCTAGGTAAATGTTCGGTGAGTGAGGTAAGTTCATAAATCCCTATCTTAAATACCTTAATTAAAGAAGAATTAGCAAGATCAAGTAAGTTATTAAAAGTTCTCCTCTGAGTTTTGCCAAAATCCATCCAAATTCATGATTCCTTAAAGAAATTAAAAGGCTTTTGTGTTGCCCAAGTCAATGGGAGCTTGTTTTGCTTGTTTTTCATGGTGTTGGAGCTCTTGGAAATGTTTTTTAGATTGGGCAAGATTTTGGGCTAAAGGTAAGCTTATGTTCTTGATGATTTCATATTTCTTGAGCTCAATTAAGCTTAGGTTTTGTTGGTTTGTGATAATTTGGTGCCATGAACAATATATTGCTTTGGAACCTAGGAAACCTTAGTGGAGCTTTTGCGCTTGAAATTTGAAGCTTTTAGTGCTTGATGCTTGCTAATTCTTGTGCAATTAAAGTAACAGATTTATGATTCATGCATATTTGATGTCATTCATAACTTGTTTGTGATAGAATTTAAGTATTTTTGTGAACCGTGTTAGTTGGTGGATGGTGATGAAAATGGTGGACTAGTGAGATTTTGATAATTTGTGTGGTGTTTATAAACACTATAGTATTGGTTTAAATAGTGCATTATGGCCTAGTGCATGTATACATGCAGGTTTGAGGCAATTGGAGGCATACCTGGGGCCATTGAGAGGCATTGAAAGCCCCCAAAGTGCCGCAAAATCTTGAATTTTCTAGGCACAATGGGTTAGGGATGCATCACCAAGCCCTCGTGCAATATACCAGAGTGTTTTATACTATGGCAACATTTCACCTATAACCTTTCGCTTAGGTGTCTAATTGAGATGATTCAAGATTTCACGCGAAAGTAAGATCAAGGGCTACCATTTTCATGTTTTTGTAATGCTTTAATTGGCCCAGATTTGGCTTCATTTTTGTTCAAAATAAGGAGATATTTGGCCACAATATAGCACCATTAGTCAGGTTTAAGGTTTGGTACCATCGGGAGCCTAGCCGGACCTTCAGGTTTGAGATCCCAATGTGGGAACCTTAGTGCACCTAAATGGGTTCCAAAGAACCTAATGAATGAGTCCAACCATAGTCATTACCACTCCATTAAGATGATCCAAGTAATAGTAAATAGGTTTGTTCGTTATGTGAAGGTTTAGTGCACCTATAGCCTAATCAAGGTTTGAGGCACAAGTGGAAATCTAGTGCACTCTTGGTAAGGTTTGGAGGTGAAAGCCTAGTACACAAGTGACCTAGGCATATATAAGGAATTAAGGCACTATGTAGAGACTTAGTATACTTACTGAGTTCCCTGGAGCTCAAGCGAGGTGCATCCACCATGTTCACCTGCACAATAATCGAAGAAAGGTTATTTAGTGAGCTTCGCTTCCTAAGACATCAGCAAAGCCGATGTTTGCTAAAAGCAACTTAGGGGCCAAAACTTGTTAGGCACAAGGTGACATCTGTGCAAGGGCTAGGAAGATAAGAGGTCCCAAGGGACTCAAATATATGTGCATATATTAGCTCTCAAACTACAAACGCGTGCATTAGACTTCATATATTATATGTATATGTGTGTCATCGGGATTTTTCTTGCAGGTTTAAGGATCCCTTATTGAGAATCTTTGATTCTCACTCCCTTAGCTTCTGTTGTGCAGATTTTGAGTGTCGTTGAGCCAGCAACCCTTGAAGGTTGTTGAGCTAGGGTCTCGAGCAGGTATATTATTTTTTTCAATCTTTATGATTCTAGTTTGTGGTTTACTCGTTGATTAAGTTATGGTGCTAACTACAATGGTTTATTTGGCCGATAGAGGCTAGTGAAGCACAATGGAGGGCTTATGGAGCTTGCCACTAGGAGTTTGCTCTAAGGTAGGAGCTTAGTCACGGATCTTAGTACTATAAATTTAGTGTATAGTTTTCATACACTAGTTGCCTCCAATATTCATGTTGAGTAGTGTACTCTAAAGTCGCTCTTGGGTGTGAACATAGTCTACTTTGTATAGATGTTTGCACACGATTGATTACGTATACTTAAATTCACATATACTTTGTATGCTTTAATTGCTTTGAAACTTGGATTTTAGTGGAAAGCCCAAACAACATTTTATGATTTATGTTTATGTTTATAACTTGTCTTGTTATTTAAGTAAAAAAACATACCCATGTATGACTTCATAGTAGAATTAATTAATTAGAAGCATAAAAGTTTTAACTAGTATGCATGTAATCAATTAGTCAATTGCGACTAGTGTGAAACCAGTTCTCATAAGCTTCCTGGGCAAGCTCACGATGAGGCCATATTAGGGGCTCTTGGTAATTTTCCCATTAAAAAAAACAAGGTCACATATGACTCAATCAAAAATCGCCAAAAAAAAAAGGTAAAATTCATTTGTGGTCCTTAATCTTTTCACATTGTCCTAAACGGCTCCCTAACCTTCATCTTATCATCTTAAAATCCATAACCTCCATATTTTTGTCCCTAATGTGGTATTTCCACCAATTTTATAGTTAAAATTTAAAGAAATTTTTAGGAAAATTTCAACTTTATTCTCCACATTTTCTTCCTCTAACTCAAATTACCCTTTAACCTGTAAATTTAACACATCAACCTTCTCTTTCATCCATTTCAACTCTCCAGAAAAATCTATCTGCAGTTACTACCTGCTTCTCACTTGATCTTTGCTGGCCTTCCCCCGCACCCACAGTCTGGTCCTTCTACTCCTCCTTATCGCCATCATCACCACTTCATTCACACCACCTATCAATCCCTAGCTTATATCAGTTTCTTCTAAGACTAGGTAAAAAATCTATCTTAGCAGCTGGAGTAATGATGAAAGCGTATCAGGGCTTAGGGTTTAAGGTGCAATGAGTGTAGAGGAATGAGTATAAATTTCTAGAATGTGGAGGAACAAATGTAAAAAGTACATGGCTTCATGGAGTACAAGTGAATCTTGCCAAAGTCGAAGAACAAGACACTGAAAGGTGAGTGGACCTAAAACAAAAATACTCTGAAGACTTCTACAAAAGCTCCTTTTCACTACCTGATTTGCACTTGCAAAAGGAGAATATGAATATTCCGACTGTTCGTTATAATGGTGGATAAAGTGTGGCCATCCAAATAAGGTGAAGCTTACTGATTTAATTGGAGGTCTGTCTCATCACATCTAGACACACGGCCACACTTAATTCGTGATTATGACGCACTGTTGAATAATCACAGCACGAGAGGTGCGCCATCGGTCATCATCTTGCAAGGCAGTTACGCGACAACCCTATAGCCCGTATAATATAAGGGTCCATGTTAGAAAAGTATCTGGAATATCGGACAATATTCAGGCCCATAATTGTGCAATTATATACGGGATTTGGGCTCTGAGGGATTAGACTTCTGAGCTTCTCCATATTGGGCTACACAAATTGTGCCCGTAATCATTCAATTGTATTCAGGTGGAACCGTGACTTGTGAATTGGGCTCTTCCCTTGTACTTTAGATATGCCAATTGAGCTTACAGATGGAACCGTAATATAGGCTTGTGCTAGAAAAGGATTTTAAGCATCAATAGCGGATTCAAGGCCTTTTTAAGGAGGGTCAACATATATACATGAGCACTGTTATTTTCTGAGGTACATAAACAAGTGCTTACGATTGAAATAATCAAATATATAACTCCCATATATGATATAATTATAAATAAAAGTTTTCTTTTAAAGGAAAATTTAAGTAGTCAAACGACTACATCGCAATTGAGAAAATTACTATTGTGTAGACCGGCAGAACAGAAAGTATGCCTTTATGAAATATGAAAGCAAAAGTGGCCTAGTAGTCTTGAACTTATATTTGTATTTATATACTCACCTTGTCGTTTACCTTATCTTGTGCTTAATTTTTTCAAGAAAAGTAAGCTGCAAAAAATTCCAATGTCTAGGTGGAAAGAAACATGAAAGTTAATGGGTAAGAATAGGACTTTTTTAATAAAAATTATTGTATAGAGAAAATAGTGACCCACTTTTTATATTTTTAAGGTAAAACAGACTGACTTTTTTGTTTAAATGGATGTTACTAAGCAGGGATACAAAGCTCAAGGATCTATTGATTCCCAACACTAATGCATGGAATCTCCCTTTTCTCAATACAATCTTTGATAGACAGGTGGTGGAGACAATCATTCATAAGACTAGATGTAGAGTTGCAAATTCCGGTGATTGGCCAGTACGAGAAGGGGTAAGCAATGTGATCTACACAACAAAAAGAGGTTATGAATTATCCCAAATCATTCTATGCTAATTGAAAAAACTAATAGTACTCACCAGGATAAGGGCATCTAGCTTTACAATTAGGATGGCACCTTCACTTTGAAAATTGCCTATCATTTCTACAATCTGAGGAACTTTGGCACTCCTGGAAATGCTTGGAATTGGATCTATAAACTGCCTACCCTTCTTAAAACCCAGTTCTTTTTGTGGATTATTATGCATGGTAAAATTCTTTCTAATGCCAAACTAACTCATGGGAGTATAAATATTGACACTCTTTCCAAAAGATGTATCACTGCTCCTGAAGATCAGTTGCATATTCTTTTTTAACTGTCACATTAGTAGATCAATCTTTCAACATTTTGGCATGAATTGCAGTGCCAACATTGACTATTAACCACATCAAACATATTTGAACTAATGTTTCTACCTCCAATTTTATGAACATTCCCTAGAACATCCTTGGTCCTTTCTGTCTTTGGGAGTTGTGGATTCTTAGACACAAATCCATATTTGAAAATTGCATTTACACTGTGGATGATATTGTTACCATACCAAATAGAAAGTTGTTGAATTTCATGTTATTTTTAGCAGTGGTGTTAAGGCTGCTTTACCTTGTAGCACTATAAATGTCCAATGGTTCTTCCCCCCCTTCTAGTTTCTTCGAGCTAAAATTGATGGCTCCAGTATTGACACTTAAACCAAAGTTGGCATTGGGTTTGATTTGTAATGAAAATGGTGCCTTTTTAGCTAGCTTCAGCTGCCACATTAGTTGCGCTAACAGTATCAAAATTGAGCTATAGGCTTTTGCCAAAAGGAGTAAAGTTGGCTCTTAGCATGGGGACTTTTCCACTTTAGCTGGAAATGGATTCTAAGGCTGCTATATATTTGTTCCAATCTTTGGACTATACAATTATTGGTTTAATGCCTTTTTATGGTTGGAATGCTAGTATCTCAAGCCATTGCAAGAGAAATTATAAAAAGTGATTGAAAATGCCGGCTGAAATTCAGTCGCCTTCCCAAGCTAGTTACATGTCATTTGCTTTTTTGTTGGACTCACGAAAGGGCAACTAAGAAATGCCTGAAAGGGTTCAGTTGCTTACAAGGTAGTCATTTCTCTGTCACAAAATTTTAAATTTTAAACACTTTCAATCGCTTTTTTAAATCAGTCGCCTCTCAGTCACTCATAAGTCACAAAAGACATGACTTACTCACCCCTTCTTCATTCTCTCATTGTCAAGCTACTTTTGCAACATCTTCGCCCTCCTTCTCCTTATTTTCATGTTCTATTGCAGTTTACTAGAAGATAGTTTGCTTTTAACTAAGAGGTAAATTTTATTTGAGTTCATTTGTTTGATGTAAATAATATTATAGGCAAGAAAAAATTGAGGTTCATGTGCATTTGCATGTAGGTAAATTGTAGAGAACCTATTAATGATTTTCGATCTTTAATAAATACTATGTATATTGAGTAACTGCAAGGATATAGAGTTATTTTATTTGCTTATCAAGTCTATGTCTGGAAATCATTGATTATCTAAGTTGAACAGTTAAAAAATGAATTAATTTATATCATACTATATTTTTTTTTATTTATCTTAAGATTTGTGTCTTAAAGAAATAATGCATACCAGATAACTAAAGTGAGATGCTGCTACAATTTGTTCAGTCCATAAAGATAAATAACAATACCAGGTTTTACATGCATTCCTCGCAACACTTACTTGATTCTAAACAAGTATCAAGTTGTACACACACTATTCATAAATTTGGAACATTTATCACCCAAATTGCACTGATTTTTCATATTCGTCCACTTGGTCCTTAAACATGCATCTTTAGTCTTCTACAAACACTCTGAAATCACACATAAACACTAGTATAATGTGTAAATAATTTCAAAAGTCCTAAGTTTCCTTACCTAATTCTCCTCAAATTGAACCTGAACCTAAAATCTAAAGCTTGTTTCTCTTGTCTTCTTGAACATGTAGCCTTCCTTCTTTCTCACTCCAAGTCCATTTGTGCCCAATTTCTCTATTAATTTGTTTTCCATCTTTCTTTACCCTCTATTTTTACTAACAATCTCAGTTGACAGATCAAAAGCCTTTCTTCTAGGCTAATCTTCCCATTGACAACACAACAACAACATTCAATAAGTGGAATTTAAATTCCACAGCCCTTGATTTCTTGCATGCTAAATGCAGGCTCAAAGCTTCCCAGGTAAACCATTTATTCCCTCAAATCTTATTATCCTGCTTCCTTCCTCAATTTTCAAACAAGTCCATCAAACTTTCCCTTGTTCAAAATCACCCTTTTACTTATAATTAAACCCGAACCTCTAAACCACTTCCCTTCTTTTCTTCAACAATTAATTCACAAACAAAACTTCAAAAATTTGAACTTTAATCACAAATTCATCACCTCTTTGGGGTATGACAATAACAACGTTTTTATAAATAGAGTAATTGATTGTCCCAAATACATCATTTCCTACGGATGATAAAAAAGAAAGTGAATATAAGTTAGGATAAATTAAGAATCAAATATTATATTATTTTTTTAATAAAAATCAATCTTTTTCTGTGATTAAGTAAAAAAAAATAGCCTTAAGGTTAACATCAAAAATTTGGATTAAAAGTCAAATATGAGTCAAAATTAGAAAGAATATTTAATGGATAATTGTGGAATTACATAGAATAATTTTACCATTTAGAAAAAAAAATATGAGGTATCACTTATCTAGACTCTAATAATTAATGGAACTACTAAAAAATCTTTTGCATTTCCCCTTTAAAATAATATGCTCCTTTCATTTCACAAAAGTTGGCCTTTTTACCTTTTTTACTAAAATTTGACTTAAATATATTCATATTAATTTGTATTTTTAAAAAGTTTAAAAAATATATTTATAAACTAGAATCTTTAAGGTACTATTTTGATATAAAAAAATTTTATATTTGTATAAAAAAAATTAAAAAAAATCATAAATTAATTGTTGTGAATAGTAAAAAAGACAAATTTTGTGAAACGGACGTAGTAATATATTTATTATAGATATGATAAAAACCCATATACTAAATATATACATTAATGATACTGCTTAATACAGCGTGAGGCAGAGGCATCGCTTTGTTCAGAGCTTAGTATAGGTTCTTTTTTCCTCCGTCAAGATTCAAGGAACCCTTTCATCTTCCTTTTAATTACCTCTATACAAACTTTAGGGCAGAAAAGTGGCAGACGCTACCGAATTACAATAACATCTTTGATTCACTAGCGTTCGAGCTTATTCTTTTTTTTTTTTTTTTTCAACCACTCTAATGAATTGCATTACTACTCCCGGCAGTAAATTAAGCATATAATCAATGCAATATTAATGCTCTGATTTATTTCCCCTCCGCCCCTCGGACTCATGATCAATATGATTGTGATACTTGAAACTTACACCCAAAATTAGCCAATTTATTTTAACTTAAATCAACTGATTTATTTTTATTTTTATATTTATTTTGCTGGAAACCAATTTTATTTGAAAACTAATATTATGTAGATGCAATAATCCATTTGAAAGTAAATTTTTATAATGTCATTAAATTTTTATGAATTTTTATTTTTTAATATCTTAAACTATAAAATTTTATAAAAATTTAGTAAGATTACAGAAAAATTATATTTTCAATAGATTATTGCAGCTTTATAATATTAATTTTTAATTAAAATTGCTTCTAAATAAAAAAGATGTAAAAATACAAATAAGCTAGTTTGAGGTCAATTAACTTAAATTAAAATGAACTAAAACTAAATTTTAGTAAATAACCAAAAAAAAAAAATCATCTGGTGTTACACTCACTTTCCATGGCTCATCCGATATAAATTTGTGATCAAAGAAAATTGTCAGGGTCTCATCAGAGTTGTGAGGCCTTTCTAGAGTTCATCATTTTATTTACTCTGGTCTCTACCGGGCTGATGTTTTGACTTTTGAGGCTCATTTTCTTAAGTAAGAGTATCATTAGTAATGTTAGATATATTCGAGAAAATTATCACTTGCTTGTACATGTTTTAAACATGAAGGATTATTCATTTTTACACTAGTGTATTATAGGGCATTAAATTCGTGGAAAAGTTATAATTACCCTTGGGATTTATCATAACCTAAATTTTTTTTATAGTTAATAAACATTTTAAATTATCAGTTTTTCTTTTTGTAAATATATTTTTCTTTCTGTAAATGCATATCAGTAATTTTTAAAAGTCGATTAGCTATGAAAAAAATATCAAAAATATTAAAATTACTGGAACATAGTTATTATATAGTTTAATTTAAGGTTTCAGAAATTAATGTCAGACATTATAAAAGAAGTAGGGAGTAAAATGTAGTTTTTTAGAAATAGAATGAGTAAATTACAGGTTAGACTAAATTATAGGGGGCCTTTTTTTAATTTACCCTAAATTTATTTGAAATCGTTAGCTTAAATTTATTTCATTTTTATAGCAAGAGGATGTGAGGCTGGAACGTTGACGGGGAGGCGGCACTTCCAATGGCTACTGTCAATGAATGTGACAATCTATCATTTGGTGCATCAGAGAATCTATCAAGACCCTTCACACATCAGAATTTGTACTTTCAAGTTCTTCAAAAGATGTAAACGGTCAGACTTGTTCCTGCACATAATTAAAAGAAGAAAAGTGTTAAAATGATTAATGACTCATTACTTAAAAAGATACACCACAGGCCGCAAGAGAACTCATGATCTTATGAATTAGGCGAAATTATGCGAGTTAGTCCATCCATTTAGACATATTGATGGAAAAATTATAAAAATCTTCTTAAATTATTTTATTCTGAAAAAAATATTCTTAGTATAAAATCATTCAAATAAACTAGTTCCTCCATTTAATGGTTAAAGTTTAGGTTCTAGAGTCAGATTTGGGTTGAAACTCGATTTTTATAATATGTCCATAACTTGAGTAACCATAACCCTAACACGACCCTATTTTAGTCATAACTTAAACTAACCCAAACCCCATTTAAGCATGATTAAACTTTCCCTTGGCCTCTTAAAAATGTTGCGTCAACCTGACCTTAACCCGATTGGATTAGGATTAGGTTGACCCGCTCCATTTCTTGCTTACTAAATTAAAAATATCTAAAAAGCCCCACAAATCCTCCATGTCATAATTTTATTGTAGCTGAATAAACAAGTGTGACATTCATATTTCATCATCTAAAAATGTATTACGTAAAAATTTGTACTAAGATTTTTGTATAATTAACATTTTTCATATAAGCTTATTAATTGCTAAATTAAAGTCACACACTTGTCAACTGAACGACTACTAAGAAGGGAGCATTGAACATTTGAACTACACGGGAGTCAAGTGTCTTTAAACCTTGAGAAGACCACTCATATAACGTGGTTGGATTGTGTGCCGCATTTAGGTCAAGATGCCAAATGAATGGAGCTACTAATGTATTAAATTAGAATGAAAAATAATAGACTAGATGGAGGCAGTATAGAACAACAAAAAAAGACAAGGGGAAATCGATGCAATTTGTATATTTGCTTTGAAATTTCAACTCCTCGTGCTCATCCTCATCAACTCCAAACTTCATTTTAATGATGGATGAGATAGCTTATTTAGATGATTTTAAACTAAAAATGCCTTTTGTACAGACTAAAAGAAATGATGAGGGATATTATTATTTTTCTATTAATATTTTTTGGGTAATGGACTAACTCGCATAATTTTTCAAAGTTCAAAGACTAATATTTACTGAGTATTGAGTTGTTGACCAATTTGTGTGTATTGGATAAGTTCAGGAGCTAAATGTATAGTTTTGCCTATGAATTATCAAGAGCTCAGTCATATTAGAGGGTTGTGACATGTGTATGTAGTGTAAGTGACCAATGTTGTATAATGATTTGTCAACTCTTTGTGCTAGGTAGTTTTTTGCATTAATTTAACATATTGTTTCATATATATTGTTTCCATATGAAGTGATTATAAAATATAAATTTGTTGAAAGTATATATCCACTAAGAAGTCTAAAAATAACTTTACAATATCTTTTGAAAAGCAAATATTTTTTTATTAACTTTTCCTTTTTTTGGTTGGTTATGTTAGAAAATTAATAAAAAGATGTTTAATTTTCACCAAAGATTTCTTAATCGTACCTTTTAAATTTTTTCAGGCGAACAATTATTTTATAGAACAATAATAAACAATAATTTATTAGAATTAACGCAAAATGAACTCGTCCGTTCTAATGTCTTCTTAAAATGCAAATTTTCAATAAATTGACAAGTTGGGTAAATAATAATTATATACAAACATAATGCAAAATAATTCGTAAAACTTGAGCAAAACGAACGCGCTCCATTGATGATTTGGAAATTGACGCGGCAGGCGCAGGGTAACCCACTCCTGCTTCAAGTCGATCTCAAGAGATGAAACATGTGTAACTAAAGATTTTGAGCCACAAGTCAGAGTGAGGGGGAAAAAGAGAATACCAATGCCAGCAATGGCACCATAAGTAAGCCTTTGATTCTTTTCACCTTCCATCGGCTGATGGAGAAAGTTACAACTTGTGCTGGAGCTTCATTGCTCAACATTTTTCTGGACATATGAATACAGAAGAAAAAAGAAGAGCATAGAAATTAACAGCAGTTATGTCCCCACTTCGGTCTTCGACGGTTGATTATGGACACAGGCAGGACTAAAATGGCTAAACTGTTCCTTGTTCCTGGAGCTAACTCTACAACTGAATCAATAACTGGTGGAGAATGGCTTATAGGACTTCAGGTCGAGAACAACCCCTGCAATAGACCCAGCAGCAGCAGCAATCGTAATTATAAGACAAGCTGCGCTAAGGATCTGTAGGCACAGCCATTTTGTGCTCCATTTGGGTATCTTCTTCTGTGCAATGTACATCTCTACCGGGAAGTATACAGTCAATGGCCAAAATCCTAGTGCTCCAAGCAATCCAACCACATCATTAAAGAATGGCAGCAGCATTGAGATCACAGTAGTGGCGATCACAAATAATGTCCTCCATACCAGGCGGAAGAGGTTGAGCTTATAGGGGCGAGTGCCCGGGATGGGGATTTCAATGTCCTTGGTGATGAATTTGCTGTCCGGGTAGCTCTCTGCTGCCTGCTTTTCGATGAATGCAAAAAGGGGTTGGCAGTAAACTTGGTATGCACCAACAAGGTGGATCACAATGGCTGCATTGGCTATGTCAAGCAGCCAGTAGGGATTGTAGAAGCCGAAGCCGGTGAGGAGATTTCCAGGGGATAAGTCTCCAAAAGCTGCATAGCCGAAGCATCCGCAGAGCATGTAGAAAAGGGTTGTGACCCCAACACTAATCAGAGTTGCCTTCTTCATTGTCTTAGATTCGGATGGTGGAGATTTTACAGTGTCCTGTTATGGAAGAACAAATATGCTTCGTACCAGAATTTCAAACAAGCCAAAATCGAGTTCTAACTGGAAAAAAAAAAGTTGTTTTAACATTTGAATCTGTTTGATCTATTGTTGAATTACCTGAATTTCTATGAGGATAATGGAGTACGAGTAGGCAAAAGCAATGTCTCCGAGAGCTTGGAAGCTTCTCCATATCTTATCGGTTTGAGTTACAGTACCAACGCTTATTCCAGTTAGACTTCCCCGGATTTTTCCAGTTTCTGGTAATTAACCAAGTTCGAAGAAGCAATAGTTAGCTAAAAATTCCAAGAGATCTTCTCAAATTAAGTCGCAAGTATTTTTCTAGGGGTAAGGAACAAGACCTGCTACTTTAGCAACTCCAAGTCCAAGTCCGATAGTTGAGTAGGTGAAGGACATGACAGCAGCAACAAGAGAGAGCCACCACAACTGATCAAAGTCGGGAATCTGCGAGAAAATTATTTCCGCTACGCCAAACGCGATCATGTAAGGGTTGCTGCTCATATGGCACGGATCCTTTCCCTTACTCGCGTGGAAGCAATTGGACCTTTTGATTGCCCTGTTTCAACAAATCAAATACTACAGAAGATTAATCTCCGTAAAAAAGTCATATCTTCTTTAAGAGAATAACACAAAAATCGAGGGAAACTCACATCATGCTTATGGATGCAGCAATTGTATACCCAATTGCAACACCAAAGAGATTTGCGTACTGAACCAGCCCGCAGAGCTTCACTTTAAACCCTCCTGAAACATAATTCAAAAATCAAGACTTCAGATTTGCGGAAATGTCAAATCTTGAGGATTGACCCGTTTGGTAAATCGATCGAAAACTTGGAATTTTGAGAAATTTTACCGAGATTGGATCGGACAGCGTCCATGTAAGTGTAGTTTCTCTTGCCGTTGACAGGGTCCCCGGAACGGTAACAGGCGGCAAGAAGAGCAGAGGTGTAGTAAGTAACGAAAGAGAACAAGAACATAACCGCTGGACCTGCAATCCATCCCAGCTGTGCTGTCGCCCATGCCAAGGACAGAACTCCAGAACCTATCACGGCTGTTATGATGTGTGCACTTGCAGTCCAAACAGTCCCTGGAGAACCAAAAAATGAACAAAAAATTTACGAACTGATCTCAAGTTTGCTTCTCTGCAACAAATTCACTGCAAGGGGAGTTGAGATTATTGTTACCAGTTCGCTTGAGACGACCGTCATCGTCGAAGCATTTGGAGCCAGTTTGGGGAAGCACATCAATGGCGAGATCAAAGACTTGGTTCTGATGGAGGTGGTTCTTTGCCTCTCCCATCTTAGACCAGAGACAAACCGACAAAAAATGATGAGGTCTTGAACTTGAAATGAAACTAGAGCAGTTAATTCTATTAAAGCAGTTTGTGTCTTTTGAGAGATGTTTAGGTCCAGTTCAGTTGGGTGTCTTAAAAATCTCTGCAACAATACAACAGTCTGAATGAGGTTTTGGGCACACCTCCCAAGACTCACAGAACTCCAATTCCTTAATTAACAGAAGATTAGTTTTATACAGGAAACAGATGAGGAAAAAGAAATTCAAATGGCTAGGCAGCTTCAACTGTTAAGAGAGTGAAACTGAAACGAATTGGGGTTGCAGAACCAGGAAGGGGGAACCGGGCTATATATAACTGGTGAGAGGCGAGGAAATAAGGAGGAAGAAGAGAACCACGTGTTTTTATTGCGTGTAGATGTTTAAGCTTTCCCCACCGGCCGCTGCAAAACTTTGTTTTTTTAAAAAATGAAAAGAAACAGAAGACGTTTTTTTTTCTAAATCTCTCTTTTTTTTTTTCCTGGAAGAATTGAAGTGCTGCATTGACTAGCGTAAAATCTCACAGATCTTGCCAAATCTCCAACCAATTTTAGACCTACCCCACAAGGTCCACTGGTCTTCAGTCTTCAGTCATCCACCACACCCTTTTCCCGGTGAGAAAAAAAAATCCAGACCAGCAGCTGCTGATATGAATTCTATACACTCTTATGAACTTTTGGGAGGAAAAGGCATGCAACAAATACTTTTTAAGTTTTACCAAGAGCTATGTTTTTAACTTTTTCTATTACCCGCTTACTCGGTTAATTGATTGTCTGGTAGAGTTGGTAATGTTTGATAAAGCAGCAGTCTGTTAATGATGCAATAAATCTTAGTAAAGAAAAGTGGAAAAATAAAAAGAAAATCCCAGATAGGTTGGCCTCTCCTGTTCGCAATGAAAAAGTAAAAACAAAATAGAAGAAGAAATTACCCTTATTCACCTGTTAGCCGTTTCACAATGATAACCTACTAACCATATAAATTTCTCATGTTTTGGCAATTTAGGAGGTAGAAGTGGCCAAAAGCAACTAACGTCAGTTTCTTCTAAGACCAAGGAGAAGTCCATCTGTACCAACTGAAAACCCTTTCTTCCAGAAAAGGAAGAGACTAACAAACGCTCATTTGATTTGAAACAATTAACAAGCTTACCGTCATAGGGACTTGCAGATCTTCCTGAAACCAGAAGCTCTGTTTCATCCTTGATGGGAACTGGCAGGGGAGAAGCTAGTACCCTATCAGAGTATGAGAAAATAGATATTTTGATTGCAGCTGTTGTGATTTTCAAGTATGAACTCTGCTGCCTTATATAGGGAACTAGTGCCTTCCAAAAAAAAAAAATCTCTCTTTTTGTTCACCGTTAAAAGGACCACCTTTAATTCTCCTCCATCCTTGTTGAAAGAGAATAGGTTCGAGTCTTTTGTGTCATTCATTCCCAATGAATGAAATTTAATAATGCAGCAGTCAAAAATCAAAATCTTTTAAATGATCTCCAGTGGAATGGTTTTATGCAAAGAAGCCAGCATTGCCATTGATGGATGGGCAAACAGTATCTAATTCCCCAACAGAAGTTCCCAATGAATGAGGAAAGAAAAGTTATTAGAGAAAGACGCCCATTAGCTCTTTACTAGAGGTTATCTTGACTGAAATAATTAACTGCGTTTTTTTAATCCTCTTGATTAACGGGCATCTTCGATATTATGGAGCTTCTTTCAATCCTCCTTGCCTCCTTGAAACTTTCCCGTAATCTACTTTTTTTTTTTTAGGTACATGATAGGATAGAGAGGCAAAATGTGGAGTAAGAAATTCAACTTAAAAATACTGATAACATAATAAGTCTTAATATATAAGCCAAGACTTCGGTTATTTCTCTTTTGTTCCCGGGGCAACTTCACAAACAGTCCCCAACCAATAATTTTTGGTCTATTTTAGTCTCTAAGTATATGGGTTACTCTAGTTTGTTCCTAGATCTATTAAAATGATCTTGCTTTGGTCCTTTATCAGATGGAATATATTAACTCACATCAGAAACTTTCGGATACAAACTTTCAAAATACTAATTTAAAATTCTAGTAATAGTCTTCTAGGAAGTTTACACACTGATGACAATTTTTTGACTGTCAATTGATAATTTAAATTATTTATGTTTTTTTCTGCTAAATGAATAAATCTGATTTAGGAAAAATTAGTGATTTGTATTTTCCTTTAACTATGAAAAATATTGTACAAATTAAATTTACTTAAAAACAATTACCTTATAGTTAAAATTGTGATTTAAAAAGTTACTAACAGTTAGTTACTTTGATTTAATAAATTTTATTCAATAATGGACTAAAGAAACTATTTTTTAATATATTTAGGATAACTATTAAATATTTTTCATTAGATTTAGAACTGAAATAGAATATTCAAGATGTTGGGACACCTTCAAAATTTTTAATCGGAATATTAATTTTTATCTACACAATTTATGTTTTATTTTCTCTATGAGAGGTTTGAATTTTTAAAATTCCTCAAGTTTCTTATCATATGAATTAATGGACACCTTCAAATTTTTTAATCGGAATTGATTATTGAACATTACTATATAGACCTCACTTATATCGTTTGACTTAGCTGCTGGTGCTTAAATTAATCACAGTCCCTTGAATTAAATTTGACATATCCTAACTTTTATTTATAGAATCTCATATGTGCAACACAATGTTGGCTCTTTGAAGAAGCTGAAAAGGTTGTCTTTATCTATATATCCATATAGGTACAAAAAGTATTGTTCACTTTCACCCAACTAATGAGTTAGAGTAAGCGAAAATGTACTTTATTAATTACTCCTCTCATCCCTTATTTGTTTGATGCATTTCATTTTGCACAAAGTGTTAGGTAGGGTCTGTTTAAGGACTTGTTTTCCTATTTTGTCCTTTGTCTTTAGACTCTCCACCCGCATGCATCTCAATCGTTGCTTTAGTGTTTGTCCCCACGATCAGCCTTCATTGATCAATCACAATCTTGCTAGCGAGAAGGATCCGAAGCCAACAAGGAGCGAAACGGTTGTACCTCCATCCTCACTCGATCTCCATCATCAATCGCTTATCCTTCCTCACTTGGCCTCCATCATTGATTGGCCTCTATCATTGGCCGACGTACTCGGTCGCCCCTCCATCATTTCTCCTCTCCTCTATATGTCATCCATCTATTCTCAATTTGTCTCATTTTACCAATCACCTCGTTTGTCATTCATCCATCCGTCTATCCCTCTTCTCCTTTGTCCCTCATTCACTGCCAATTGCCTATGCCTTCTAATCAACTTTATTGCTATTCGCCACTAATACTTCTGAATCAATAGCATAAATCAACATAATCAATCACTCCAAAGCAATGAATTAATCTACCAACACAACTGGCACCTAAGAGATTTAAACGGATTGATTTGTCCGATGTGTCTCTCTTTCTTCCATGCTTCGATTTTGTGAAGCAGAATCTACCAATCAGAATGAGCCTTCTCTTGTGGTTGGCCACTTACAAAGATGATTTGTATGGTGATAGGTTGTTTTTCATCTGCGGCGAGGTTGTCTAGGAAGGGGAGAGAAAGAGAGAGAGAGGTTGATGTCAGGCAAGTCAGACAGCACAACCAATGGCCCTATTGGGAGAGTATCGAAAAGTCAACTAAAAGGAAAGGTAGAAAGATGGGTATAATGACAAATTTACTAAAAAAGAAAATAGTGTAAAAAATTTGGGATAATCGAAAAAGAAAAGTGGTACAAAGAATATGGGACAGATGGACTAATTATTATTTTTTTTAGAAAAAAAATTAATTATTATTTCATAAGGTCATTTTCACTCAATGAAAATGTACTTTGTTAATTAATTACTATTTCATAAGGTTATTTTCGCTTAATTCTTTATATATCAAAAGGCGTTAAACATTTTTCCTTTTTATATGGAGCAATTAGCTTCTGCTGCAGTTTAAATTTTTTTCCTTTTCCTTTTTCTTTTTTTTTTTAAAAAAAAAATTGCAGCCCGCTTTCTCGTGTTAGTCTAAGGAGGAAAATAGGAAACTATACAATGAGTCTTTAGTTTGTGTGTGATGATACCATTTGGTTCTTCAACTTTGAAATCGGCTATTTTTTCAACTTTGTCCCAATAGAAAAAACAAAGGGTAAAGTTCACCGTAAGTACCTTAGCTTTTATTCTTGTCCAAAATTGGTATCCTACTTTTAAATTTATCCTAACGAGATACCTAACCTGTTAATGCGCATTTTACCTAGATACTTTTCACCAATTTTGTCATTAAATTGGATGAAAATTGATAATGTGACATTATATAATACTAACTAAATTGAAAATAACAACTTTGAACCCTAAAATTTTACAATCACTAATTCTAAACCCTAAAACTTCTTTGGTTTTTTCCAATCAAATAACTCTAAACCTTAAACTTTTGATTCTACTTTTAGTGAACGAGAGAGAGGGCGACTGACGTTGGGAGAGCATAATTAATTTTAGTGGAAGTTTTAGCATTTAGAATTAGTGATTGTAAAAATTTAAGGTTCAAAGTTGTTATTTTGAATTTATTTTAGTATTATATAATGCAACATCATCAATTTCCAGCTAATTTAATGGTAAAATTGACGAAAAGTATCTCGGTGAAATGAGCATGAAGAGGTTAGATATCTCATTGGGAAAAATGTAAAATTGGGGTACCCATTTGGAACAAGAATTAAAGATAAGGTACTCCCAATAGATTTTAACTAAAAAACAAATATGTCATAAAATTTTTGGCTTTTGGCATTTTACATTTTAGGCTCCTACACTTAAAATTGAGTTATCGTGGATACCCAAATTTGTGATGAACTCCCAAATCCACAAAATTGGTTTTATGTCATATGTTTTCTATTTTCTATTTATCAAATTATTCATAAAAAACTTCAGAACATTTCAATTTTTTTTAAACCTTTAGATTGATCATGGCTTAGTTTCAATATTTTTCTCTATCAGGAAATCTATTACAATGGCCTTACGCCATTTTTTTCTATTTAGCAAATTGGTTACCGACAAATTTAACATGTTTTAATTTTTTAAAACTTTTGAATTAATTGAGACTTGGTTTTGATTTAATCATTTATAAATCTTTGAACATTTTACTTCAACTATTGAAGCTATGAATTTACAATTTCATTTATAGCTAACTATTGTATAGATTAATCAAATTTATCGTCGATATCCCCGAATATAGTGCGTATCTATACTAGTATATATTCAACAAATTCATTTATAGGTTAATTGATGAAGAAGTCACTATCTAGCTAACTCAATATTTTTCCTAATTTTATCATTTTGTAAGCTAGCAACAATAAAGATATACTTACATTTTTGTATAACAAGACTTTCTAGGATCGATTGTGACACAATTCTAGCCCTTCGGATTGTGACAGAATAGATCCTACATACTTAAAACCTTATAGTACACTGGCAAGCAGTGGTAGCATGAAAATTGGTAGACACCGCAAAAGTGAAAAATTAAGTACAAGTACCTCAAATAACCATGTCAGCTTTTTTTTTTAATGCGATTGCTTTGTTTAGAAGTTTTGTTAACTTTTCGAAATAAGTAGCTTTTTAAGGGCTTTTCTTGAAATTCTTCCACTTTCATTCTGTTTCACGTTTCTTTTTGGTGAAATGCATTTTCAGTCCCTGTATTGTTTCCATTTCTCATATGAGGCCACAATTTTTTATCAGCTTGATATTTTTGACCTTAAACTTAGTAACTACTTAATTTTAGTTTTTTTGTTTGATCTCTTTGTTCTTTTTTTTTTTTATGGTGTGTTGTTTTCTAGACTAAAACATTGATCATCCTAATTTATTTATATTTTTTAGTGAAATAGAGCTTTTTTTTTTCCTTAACTTGTTTTGAGTTAATTGTTAAACTCTTAATACATAAGGTTTTTACATTTTCTCTTTGGGCCCCCAAACTATTTTTATTACTTTTCTTGATTATTATTTTTCTTAATATTGTAATATTATGTGTCCGTCGCAATGCGCGGGCCTTTTAACCTCGTTTCTACTAATCGGTGTGCGTAACTGCCTTTTTCCGTTTGATCTAACGTTAGGAGTGAACATACGATTGTTTGTTTTGAAACAGCAAATATGATTATTTAATTGGTTTTTAGTTCTTAGAAAATGTATCTGAAGATTGTAAACTATCTAAATTATATGTTAAAACTTATTCAAAACACCCGAATTACATTTTAATTTATTTAGTTTTGTTTGTTAGAATCCTCCTTTTAAGACCTAAACATTTTATAAGTGAAAAAAAAAACATACGATAAACATCATAATTTCACATCTTATACTAAAAGTTAAAGAAGGATCAACAATATATAATCTAAAATTATAGGGGGAAAATGGTATATATGTAGGGTTAATATGGACAACAGAGAAATATTTATTACTATTCAATTAATTCAATTTTAAGTGTAGGAAGTAATAACCAATACAGTAACCGAAAATTAAATTCAGTTTTGATCTGTATCAAGCAAATTTAAAAAGCAATGAAACTAATTTATGCAAATATAATCATTTTTTTAAATTTTATCCAAATAATATTAATCCCCTATAACCAAACAAGTACTAATACATACTACTACAAGTCCTAGCTAGGTGGCTACATTGCTCTTTTAATTCGACTCTGAGACTCATACAATAACAAAAAAAAGGGCGTCCCAACTGCTTTAGATTAGCTTTTAAAAGTGTCAATTTATATTTCTTTCTTTTGATACATAGAAGTATCTTTACAAGTTTTTAAGCGGGTAAAAGATATTCTATAATATAAAAAAAATGAGATGTCTACTTTTTTAGAATCCGGAAGACACTAGAACTAGATTTGAATGATATTGGATAGGAGTCGAACTCCTAACCTTCTTTTTTCCCTCGGTGTCCTTTTATCAATTTTCTGAAATGGTTGAGACAATCAATTTATAATTCATATAGAGATTTAGAAAAACAATCACTGCATGTAGAAAAATAATTTTAATTATTTCCTGTACATTTCAATTAATAACATTTTTCTAATATTTGTATTCCATTTCTTATGATAACGCAACTTTATTACGCTCTTATCATTATGTTAAGTCTCATATAAAATAATAAAATAGTTGTTTATGGCTTTACAGTAGTAAAACCTTTCTATTTATTATCAATTAAATTTCTTATTAGATGATTTAACATATGAATAACTTTGTTACCCAAACTTATTCCAATTTGGATTCCACATAGAAGCTGACAGGGAGTTGGGCCATTGTCTAAAAAAAAAAACTACGTTCTATTGCTTAGCATGTGCAAATTTATAGCAACGGAACATGACAGTGAAAGATGGCATCATTTTATAACCTGCATAAATTGCTTTCTCCATACTGTTTGTAGTTGTTGGTATCAATTTTGAAATTCCAATTTTAATCAATCATTGTTTTCTAGTAAATTTAAAGACTAAAGTGTAGGTTTTCAAAAACAATAAGAGACGAATTATGCTTTTAACTAGATATCAGGGGGTTTTCAGTAATTTCTCCATATGAAAAAAGTAAAAAGAAGAAGTGCTAAAATATTATGAATGATTAAATCAAAATTAAGTCATGATCAATTAAAATATTTTAAAAAATTGAAATTGTTTTGGTTGTTAGTGACTAATTTTAGAAATAAAAAATATATGACATCAAACTAAGTGTTTTTTGATATTTTAGCACAAATTGGGGCACAAATTGGGGCATTGACTGTAACTTGCGGGAATTTAGAGATAGAAAAAGAAAAGGCCAAAATTTTAGAATACCTTTGGTGTTTGTTGAGATGGTAGCAAAAATGTCTATTTTTAAAGTTTAAGAACCAAATTATTTCATTACACAGGAATTGAGGACTATTTTTGTAGTTTGTCCTCTTTCTAGTTTTGGTCATCTTTCTAGGCTAGTTAAGGGGGAAAAAAAGTGAGAGCTTTCTATTTCTTTTTAGGAGAAGATACTTGTTCATTCTCTTGGTCCGTCTTCCATTACTTTCTATTGAATAAACTGCTTGAGGCATTGCAAACTTTACATAACAAAAAAGGTTAAAATCCTAGCAAAGCCACATTGCAGATAAGTGGTGATTATTAGATATGTTACAAAGCTCTGAGGTCGAGGACTCTGATTTTGGCTTGAGCTTCTATGCTAAACAAATATCTCATCTCCTTGTTTCCTAAATGCAGTTATTGCTTATCATCTCTCTTGTTTTTGCTCTTTCCCTCTGGTTTATTTGTGTTTTTACTTTCTAGGGTTTTTTTTCTTTCTTGTTCCTAGTCATTATTGTGTGAAGCTTATATTTGGCTCAATTTCTCAACTTTGTGATTGTTTTGCTCTCATTTATGTACTTCTAATGTCTATTTCAAATGTTAAAAGTTTTGGCTTGTTGCTTCATTTTTCTTAGCTTGTGACCTCCTATTTTGTTCCCTTTATCTATTTGTCTTAATGTTTCCAATCTAGGTGTTATCTTTTCAGTTTCTTTATTGCCAACGAGTTCCAAATTTTTAATTTTAGTTCTTCAATTTTATTGAGTCATATGTGGCCCTACTTTTTGTTTTATTGTATCATCCATTCTATCTTGTTTGTGTTGCCCTTTTAATATTTTCTCCTGTTGAACTTTTCTAGCTTTGTTTTGATAAACTTATTTTCTTGTGTGGTATCTCTTTCTACAACAAGTCTCTTGTCCTACTTCTAAAGGTTGTTTCTTTATATTTTTTTTCCTGCAAGTCCAATCAAGTCAATTCCTTTTTTCTTTTATGACAACCCAAAAGTAGGTCCTTTAGTAGCTTAGTTTATGCTTCAATCATTCTTTGTTAGTCTTCTATTGCTTTGTAGATCTATTTCTGTAATCAGTTTTGGAGTTCGAGGTTCATCCTTTCTTGCCTCCGATTTCATCCATGGTTTAAGAAGTTGTTGTATTGGTTCTTTGGTTGGATTTGTTATGATGTCAAGATTGAAGAAAGGGTTTATATTAGACAAATAGGTAGTTGCTTCTTCTCAGTCAATCAGCCCATTCATAAATAGGAAAAGCTATATAGCCCTTGGTCCACACAATATAGTGTTGCGGATAATTAAAGCCATTTTAAAGGTTTTATCAATTGTTGAATGCTCTTGGCATTTTGTTTCTTATGCCATTGAAGATAAGGTTAGACACCTCCTTAATGTCAATGTTTTGTTGAATTCAAATTTTTCCAAGAGAAACATCGTAGTAAATTAAGTTATCATCAACAAAACTTTGCTAATAATCCAAGTTCTATCAATCTTTTACCATCATTTCATGCCATTCTCATAAAGCTATTAAGGAATCATTTCCCTTGAGCTCTTAAATCCTTTGCCAATCAAGCTAATAAATTAAAAATATCAAAGGTTTAGAATGATATCACAAATCTTAAAGCTTGGTTGAAGAAGTTAGTGTTGGGTTTTAAGAGCCAAACAAAATAACGAAATTAACTGAAACCCTCTAAGATCCGAGTGAAATGGGATAAATGGTTGAGATTTTTCATCCAACTATTGAGCCAAATTACAAAACTTGAATAATTGACATGTTAAAGTTCTCTACTGTATCCACACAAACCACTCGGATTACCGCGCCTTATCCAGGTTCCAGCAGGAGCATTCCTCTTATGCTCACAGTATTAGTTCATGCCCTTCAAGAAAAAACAATGGGAGAATGCAGCTGGAAATCTTAGAATCTTTTCTGATTTTGTCTAGAGAGGCTCACACTAAAAACAACACTATATATCCTTTATGTAGTTATGCATAACTCTCAAGCCAAGTAGGTTTCATAATCCTAATTCAATTAGGCTTAATTTCAGGCTCAACTTTTAGGAAAATAATTAATCCAAAATTATCATGAAACCAAAACCAAATAATTTGGCCTATATACTCAAGTAATCTGATTGGCTAGAAGTGTAAGACTATATAGGCTCTTATCACATTGGTAATGATCATAAATCAAATTTATGATTATAAACAATTAGTAGTGTCTAGTAGCACATCATTGCTACCCAAGTGACAAGATAGTCGATGGTTCGACTAAACATCTATGACCATTATTCATATATGTCATCATCTCTTTGTCTAGGATATCAAGAATGAGCATAAGACATAAAACATGTCATCCTCATATTGCCTAATCAATGGTTTTTTAATTTTTGAGTAGACTGACTTAGACTGACGACATTGATATCTCATATCAACTCATCCGAGTATGGTCATGCATTTCCTCAGTCTCACTTAATCAAGGGGCCCAAAGATATCACTTACGTTCTATAGGAGGCACAAATCTTATTTTAATCATACAAATCCCTCTACATGATATATGACATTCCCAAAGACCACATTCAAGTTCATTCAATTACGAGCAACAAAGAGAAATATCAAAATATGTAACTCACATATTAGGAACCTTGATGACCTCATGTCAAAGGACCACATATAGCTTGATCACTATGAAAATCACTTATAACACTCATGTAATGACCTATGTTACATTCTCATGGTAGTCAATCTTGTACACAACTTATCAAACTTGTACCCATATGTAGACTATATATCTTATATTAATCTTCATATATGCTAGTCTCTATGTATTATTGTAACTTATTCCACAATAATACTCGACTAGGGATGTTTAATAATATTACTTTTCTAGTGTTATAATCATGTTTAATTATGTTACGCAAAAATATACAACATGCATAATTATTGAAATAATGTCTCAATAAAATATCATGACTCAAAGTGTGAAATACAATCATCTCATTATTGACTTTTGAGAACAACACTAATAGTTAGAAGTAGAGTAGAAGGTTAAGGAGCAAGAAGCTAAAAACCTTATCAAAGAGTTAAAGAACCAAAAGCAAAATGCCTTGCTTGAGTTTCCTAAAACCAAAAAGGAGCATATTTTTCAAGATGGGTAGCTAGAATGGAAACTGTTAGATACAAAGTGTAAGAATCAAAGCCTTCAACAAGAACTGGAAGTGGCAAAACTTAAAGCATCAAAATTTATGATCTCTTCTCAACAAAGCTCATTGGGCTCTCTTGATATTGGAAAACAAAAAAGTTTCATAATTATGTTTCCACCAAAAGAGATAATCAATGAGATAATAATTAGTCATAAACTTTTGTTGTTGAGCAAAAGTGTTATTCTTCCTTTCGTCCTTCTAAATTATTCAAAATTCATTCAAAGAGAGTATCTCCATCAAAGAAGCACCATAAGCCTTCCTTTCCTCCAACATCAACTAACCTCTTAAAGATAGAATTGGATGATTGGTCCAAGTATCCCCCATCTAATTCAAACTTGGAAGAAAGGAAGCCACGTAACCATAGTCTTACGAAAAAGAATAAACAACTTGGTAACAACTAGCCTATGGTTTTTTGTTCAACAGACAAGAATCCTTCTAGATCTCGACCATCCAAGTTACGTAAAATTGTAAAAGAAAGACACATCAAATCAATTGGGTGCCATCTTCATCACTGTTTCCTGCTAATGCCAATGATAAAGCAATATGTTTGGTTGTCCTAGAAGACTGCAAGCAAATGTGTAAGAAGGCGTGTTTATTTTATACCAGTTTGGTTGCCAAGAGGGTCAAAAATTCCTTAAAGGATGCTCTGACGGTGCTACTACTTCACTTTTGGTCTATGGAAGTCAGGCAATGTCTCATCCTAGTCAGATGATTTAATGGCAACACCAAGTCCTCTCAAATAATAAAAGACCCTAAATTGATTTAGTCTCCTTTTTAGCAGTTATGTTGTCTTTCTTTCCCTTGTTCCTCCCTAACTCTTTATTCTAAGCACTAAAAAAAAGGAAAACAAGCAAGCAGGTTGAGGCCCAAAAAAGGTCATTGTCATTGTAGGAGATAAGAAGCTTAGTTTTAATTATAGATTTTGACCCGCGTTATATTTGCAGGATAATTGATGAATATTAATCTTTTTTATGCTGATTATATTTATAAAAAAAAGTATTAAAAAATTTATGAATTCAAAAATAAGTTATGATTAATGTGACATATCTAAAAAATTTAAATGATTGAAAGGTGTTGGTAACAAGTTTAGTAAATAAAAAGTATGTGGTAAAAGATCAATTTAGTGAATTTAAAATTTCAGGAGAAATTGGAGCCTTTATTGTTGTTCATGAAAGTTGAGACCTAGAACATAAGAATAAAAAATTTAGGACAAAGTGTAAAATGCCAAATTGCAAATTTGAGGACTAGAATAGATCATAGCAAACAAATAGAGGACCAATCAGCCCCAGAAGAAAAACCAGCTCAAAGAGTAAAAAACAGCCCGAGACTCCAACACCACACACATACAACAACAACAACAAAACAAAAACCCCGGTAAAAGGCAATTTCAGTCAGAAGAAAACACTAAAATGCAAAGAAAAAAAAATATTATAGCAAGAGCGGTACTGTTTATAAGCACAGTGCCACCGTCAAGTATTTACTAGTTTACTACATATAATGGGTAGAGTTTATTTGTACATATATCAAAAGCTATTGCCATAGGACTTTAAGTGTTAGTTATATGGTTGTTTTATGCAAGGTGTTAAATATCATTATCATTAGATATGTTGCACTACATATTTTTAATATATATCACACGGCATACCGTATTACATATTATTACCGTTTTCATAAAAAAAAAAAACAAAAGTTAGAATATAATTTTTAGATGAAATAAATTAAATAATTTTTTTGTACATTTTTATATGTATTCTAATTTTTCTCATCATAATTTGTCAAATATAAATAAAATGTATATGATAGAAGATATTTTTTATACAGAAAAAATGTTATATATAGAGCAAAATAAATATTACTCAGCAAAAAAACTAATTTATTGATACAAGTGCAAAAAGAAAACAATAGTTTAATAATAATAATAATATATTTTCTAACAAAAAAAAGAAATCAAAAGTAAAAGAAAAAACCATCCAAAAGATAAAAGTAAATATTTATGTTAAAATATGTGTATTAATAATATTTTACTAATTTATATATTTATATATGATATTTTGATGTAAAATGAAAAAAAAAATATCTCACACATGTCCGCAAAAAATATAATACTGCGGTACGTACCTCACAGTATTTATAATATATCGCAATTTTTTTTTTATAAAATTTGTATAAAAAGTTACCAGTATACAAAATACGGTATAACTTACCAACAATAAGTGGTATACTGCAATGTGCCGCGTTTTTTAATTCTATGGTTTTATGTGGCAATTGTTTAAGGGGACGAAGTCTTGGCAACTCATACACTTGCAATCTCCTTGCTATCTTAATCGTTAATTCTGCCAGGGGTGTAACTAGAAAATAAGTCTGGGGGTAGGAGGCAGGGTAGGTTGCTAACATATATAAAGTTACGATCAATAATAAAAAAATAAATAATGTTATCTAAAAATTCATGAAATTCAAAAGTTTACATCGATTAAATTCAATTAAAAAATTTATAACTCAAAATTTAATACAACATTCCATTAAAACCACATGCTCAAAACTATTGAAATTAAAATCAAATATAAAAAATCAACCTTTTGATGACAAAGAACGTAACTTTTTTACTTCTCTAATACTATTCAAACTTAAGAAGAAATATACACTTTTTAGATAAAAAATGTTATAAATTTTTTATTATTGTAAAAGTTAATAAACATGATCTATATAATAAAAATGTAATATTGGTTTAATATGAGTTTTTGTATAATTTTCAATCAATGTAAAAATAATGAAGAATGTAATGGGTTTAAGAAGATTCTCTCTCATTATTTGTAAAGTATGTCCTATAAATTCAATGTTAATAATAATCATTAGCTATGCCAAGAATAAGTATGTTCTATATATTCAATGTTAATAAGAAGATTTTCCTTATTATTTAAACTAATTGAAAATTGAATAAGACATTAGAAAGTAAATATTAATATTAATCACAAACATAAACTTAATTTATAAAAATGACAATATATTATAGATTTAAAAACCTATTTGTAAATTTATACATATAGAAATTATTTAGAACAAAAAATTTATTAGAAATATATTATATATTTAGGAAAAATTAAATTGGAGGTAACATGAGATGAACCTTGTTTTTGATTTGTATGATTTACAAGCCTTATTAGGTAATCAAAACATTTGACTCCACTGGTATAACATATAGAGTTATTATTAGAGGCAAAATGTAGATTTTTTAAAATAGATGTAGACAAATGCAGGTTAGGGTAAACATTGGAGGTGTTTATGTAAGTTTCTCTTTGTTTTTTACAAAAAGGTAAAATATACACTTGCCCATTATCAACTTTAAAGTTTACAAATAAGTACTTAATTTTAATATTAGTACAATTTTATATCACATTAACCAACCCTAATAAAAAATTTAAAAGTTTTAGGAGAGGGGTGGCCCCACCTTGTCCCTTAAAAGATACGTCCCTAAATTCTACTGTTTCTTTCTATTATATTTAAGAAAAACACATGCCAACAAAGAACAAGAATTATTAGAGCAAGAAGAGTGCCACAACTCTTGAGAAAAAAAGACAATCTAATTTCAATGTCAACGGCACAACACGAATGATGCTGAAGAGTAGGGATGGCAATTGGGTAGGTTGGATCAGGTTTGGGTCAGACCATTCAGGTTCAGGTTTAATCGGATCAGCATATATTCAGATCTGGGTCAGGTTCAGGTCGGGTTATTTGGGTTCGGGTTTAGTCAGTCCAGATTTATTTCGGTTCAAATCCAATCAAGTCGGATTATCTGGTTTTATACCAGATTCAACTTGATTGTCAGATTTACTTGGTTCACTGATATATAAGCCGAAATGGTTGAATTGCTTCAATTTTTTTTAAATTTTAATTAAAATTTAATTTAGCTACATGTAAAAAATAATATAAAATTTATGAAGATATATTAATATATAATTTATTTAATAAAATCCTATCTCTATGCCAAGTTTCTTGTAATATTCACTATTCAATAATTAATTTATAATTTTTTATTTTTAACATTTTAGTATATAAATAAAAAATGATTATATTAAATAATAAATAAAGACCTATAGTTTCTAAATATATACTTTTTAAATTCTTTTCTAACAAATAATCTCTCTCCATCCCATTTTCTTTACTCCATTTAACTTTTTTGACTAGTTTGACTTGAATTTATTTATATTATTGTTTATTAAAAAATTAAAAATATATATATTTAAAAATCATGTATAAATTTTTTATTTATATATTAAATTGTTGAAAACAAAAAATTATAGATTAATTGTTAAAATATGAATGGTGTAAAGCATTTGAGACAGAGGGAGTAATATAAATAAATTCAATTCAAATTATTTGAAAAAGTTAAATATTTCAAAGAATATGAGATGGAAAGAGTATTAGAATTTCTAAAACCTAATTATTCTTATTTCTTTATCATCGTTTAACTAATCATTTTTTATAGTTCTCACTTATTTGCTCTATAATGTAAAATAGATCAACAAAATTGAAGAAACTCATTCATATATATTAAATCATAATTTTTTTAAAGTTTTTACAGACCATATATTTTTTATTAATTTAAGTTAAAATTGGGTTTTCTCAAATTTAGTTATCGGGTCATTTCAGGTTCAGGTTAGGTCAGGTTTAGGTTCCAATTTTCTCGGGTTTCACTTCAATTGGGTTCAGGTTCAGATCAGGTTGGGTACATTTAGATTTGGATCGTTAACTTTTCTGGTCAAATCGAGTAATGCCGGCCTTGAATTCTGGTCAATCAGATTAAGTCTTCAATTCATGTTAAATTTTACCATCTCTAGTGAAGACCACGAACAAGTATAGAGGGAGCGAACCGAGAGGCTGTGGCTAGTAGGGGAAAACAGCGAAAGGGGCGTGCGAGTCCTAGGGGAACTCCAAGCCGAATGATTCTTGTTGGCACATAAATATTTGTCACTTTTTCACCTTTTTAAGGTTTAATTCAGTTTTTATATTAACTGTTATTAAAAAAATATTTCTAAATACTATAATATATAAAAATTAAAAATTTTGTTATATGGCTAATAATGCATATTTCTATAGCAAGTTCTGATCAACTCAGAAGTTTAAAATATATCTATTCTAAATTTGCCTGTTTCTTCTCTTTTTCCTGAATATTTTTACATATATGAGTAAGGAAGTATTCAAGGGGAAAAGTAAAACTTGTAAGAAATTGTATAAATCAGCAAATATGACATAAAGTATAATAATAGAAAAATGACAAATATTTTAAAACAGATGAGTATTTGGTATTTGATAAATCATCGGAAGCTTTAAGAGGACGAATAATGTCGGACATGAATGTAACATTTCTGCTGGCTTGATTACTGCAACTTGTATGCAAATGAATATATACTACGATTGATTTTGCCTCAATTTTAACTTTTCAAGGGTCCTTCAGTAACTTTTGTCGTTCTTCTATTTACGTTTTGTATTTCTGAAATATTTTATTTTATGTTTCTAAAATTAAAAAAATTATGAAAAACTTAAACTGAAAATTCAGTAAAAGCAACATATATATTTCCTCGTTTTGAAAATTATTTTAGAAAAAAATTGAAACTAAGATTTCAAGCTAATTATTTTTATTCCAAAATTTTACTTACATTTCTCATGAACAGGAAATAGAAATACTTATAAAATATGCACTACTAAAAAAGTGTTGATAAATCATGCGTTGGAAAAAAAAATTCCAACGGCTGAAAGAATTGCCCATTGATATTTCCAATGACCTAGCTATTAGAACACGAGCCATTAAAAATTTCAATAGCCTAACCTTGTAGAATAATTTTCCACAATTGATGGATTTTCCAACACCCTAGCCGTTGGAAATATGATAACGGCTAGAGCCATTGGAAAATCATAAATGACTAAGCTGTTGGAAACTGTTTTTAAAATAATAAAAAAAATTAAATAATACAACAAAATCATCAATGACTGCGATGTTGGAAACTGTTTTTAAAATAATAAAAAATTTAAATAACTCAACAAAATATATTATCTATATTACTGAAATTATATGTTTACTAAAAAAATATTTTATATTTAATATTTACAAAAAAATTAATCAAAAAAAATTCTAAATATTCACAAATTCATCCTAAATTCATCAGATTCACAAATTCAAAATCACAACTATTCACAAAAATCACAAATTCAAATATTCAAAGTATTCACAAATTCATCCTAGATTCACAAATATTCACCAAAAATTCACATTATAAATTCAAAAATCACAACATAAATTCACAAATTTATCAGAAATTCAAATTAGATGCACCAATTTTTTGTACAACAATAATCATCAGATCTACACAAAGCAAAAATTTGAAAAATCAGATCTGCACCAAAGAGATGAAAAATGTCGGCTGACCGGCGACGAGACAAGAAGGCAAGTAGGTGGACGAGCGGCTGATGGCGAGGAATGTAGTCGGGGCAAAGAACTACAATATCGAAGCCCTTGGACCCTGATTCGCCTGGGCTTTTCCAAGGGTGTGGCGATGCAGGTATGGTGATCGGTCCTCTTGCCAGCGAAAAATAGAGGAGAACGAATGGCAGGCGACGAGTGAGGACGTTGGTCAATAAGAAGTGAGAAGACCGAGGTGGACCAAGGGGGGCGGCAAAGGGCTTGGAATAGCAAGGAAACGAGGCTGAACAATGAGGGATGGGCGGAGCAAGATGTGAACAGTGGAAGGATGGTGGGAGAGGCGAAAGAGATGAAAGATTTTGGCTGGGAGATGAGAGAGGCGAGACAGAAAAGGTTGAGAGATGAGTGGGGCGAGGAAGGTGAGAAAGATGAGAGATTTCGGTTGAGATTAGAAAGGTGAGGGGGTGAGTGACAGAGAGGGCTAGGGTATGATGCATATATAGGCTGGGTTATCATATGTATATATGGGCTAAGGTTAGTTGGTATTGAACCCAAATTCAACAGAAAAGGTATGTCCTAACTCCAATAGAACAACGAGGCCGGCCCAAAAATATATATATATATATGTAATGTTATTATTATTATATGACATATATATATGTGTGTGTGTGTATGACATATATGTGTATGATGTAAATATAAATATAATATATGTGTTATTGTTATTATTATTATTATTTATTATTATTATTATTATTATTATTAATAAAAGATTTTCAAAATACTACTTTACTTTATAAAATTGACAGAAACTTTAGAGGCCCAAATACCCCTCAAAATGATACAATTTTGACTTTAAAAATGTGGTCATGGAGAGCAAAACTCTTATGACATCTAGAAAGTACAAAATTCTCTTCAAAACAATATATTATAATAGTCATTCTAACAATCGTAACAAAAGTTATGTCTTTCGGAAGTTGGGATTTGCACGAGATCTATTTTCAAGATTTCCTCTTCTGTTTTACCCACTCAACCTGCTCCCTGGACTCATCCACTAAACGCTCCACGTCATGAATAGTCTTTTTTACTAGGTTTTTGATTTTTATTTAAATTTCAATATAGACCACCCTTTTTCTGATTTAAATCCAATTAATAGAAACTTGGTATATATGAAAATATGATATAGATTATAATATAAATTAAAAGATAATATGTTCACATATATGTATAAATATAATAATAATGTGTATAATATTTATACGTATTAATATATATGTATTATGGTAAATATATATTATGATATATTATATAAATATAAATATCAACGTAATATAAATATACATTTTTATTTTTATTTTTATTTCCAATATATATATATATAATATATATATATATATATATATATATATATATATATATATCCAATATATATATATTACTATTATTGCTTTCTAAAATTGAAAAATTTTATTAATTCATTAGAACTATATTCCAATAGTCTAGAATTTCCAACGGCCTTATGTTGGAATTTTCCAACAGCCTTCACATTGAAAATTGAAATTTTGAATTTCCAACAGCTCAATGTGTTGGAAATTTTCAATTGTTAAGCCACTGAAAAATATGGTCTTAAAATTTTCAATGGTTTTCTCCCATTTTTCCAACGGCTTATTGCATTGGAAAAAGATTTTTTTTACTAGAGATTTTTTTTTTCAGAAAATTGAAAATAAAACAGGAAAACGCCCAATTAAGGAAGTCGAAGCTAGTTTCTTGCCTCATTTATGGGAATAGGCAATATTGATTGGGGAGAGATACTATATTTTATACACAAAATCTGTAAGGTTTTCTTTTTCTTTTGCAATGCTTTGTAGTACTAGGTTTTGTTGTTGTCTGTCGACTAATTTTAAGCAGGTCTTACACCGTATATATTAGTGCAGATCCTTTGTACATTCAAATCCAAAGAAATCAAATCAAGAGCCCACCAAGCTGCCTTCAAATTCCAGCAGCTTCGTTCACGTTGGTTGTGAGGCAAACTCAGTGCAGATTCAGTATATAGCAAAGACTTGTAAACACAAGATGAGATAGTTGGAATGGGCACCCAGTCTTTTTTTGTTTTTTTAGGTTAAAAGGATGGAAAAGTTGTTTCATGTTGGATGGTTTGATGTAAACCAAACAAAGGCACTTTCTGCGGATGATGAGTAAGTAGTGGGTCGCATTCAGAATCGTCGATTTTGAACTAGCAATAGCACTTTGGATTCTAGTTTGACTACCTCACTACTTATATAAAAAAGGCTATATAATCAATTAAAATGGTTGATTAGGACCTACCAAAACGAAAAAAAGAAAAAAAAAAAAGAGCCGATTCCGGTCGTGGATATATATTTAATAATTCTTTTAAGTATATTATATGGGCGTATATTAATTACATTACGACCTTTTTGCTCTCAAAAGAAAGAGTAGGAAATTGTTCCAAAAAGAGAAAGAAATACTAAGAAAGTTGGCCGGCTTTTTCTCATAAAAAGGAGCCAAAAGAAATCAATATTTTTTCAGAGGAAGAACAAAAAGTTAGGACGATTGGTAGGAGAATAAAGCTTATGCGTGAATTCTAGCTGTATGGCAAAAACAAACCTTTATGCGCTATATATGATAAACATGCATAAAAACAGATATTTGTGTAACGTCTGAACTGTTAAAGTTGGCCAAATATATCATCCTTCGGACTTACTTTTCTATCTAAAAAATATACTAATATAAATTATTTTCTCTGGCCAATATATATGCAATCTTATTTCAATTTGTTCTTAATTTCCTATAGGGTATTTAGAAAAACAAAAAGAGCACCATCAACATATATAGATGGAAAATTTTTCCATTCAATCTTGAAAAAGGCATCTTTAAGTATTTAAAAAGTTAAAAAAATCTGTAACATTGAATTAACTTGTCCATTTGTATCTCTGGAAGGGAAAAGCACAAAAAAACTCACCATAGTTATATGCTAGTACCAATTTAGTCACAATAGTTTTGAGTGGTTCCGATGTCATCACTATTGTCATAGTTTAGGCCTAAATTGGTCACAAATGTTATAATATGGTATTGAATAAATCACCGACCATTAAAAAATCTAACGGTAAACATGAAAAGTTGTTGGTTTTGAAATATTGAGGTACTAATGCAATTTTTGACAATTTTTGTAAATTCTGTGTAATTTATCATTTTCTTGTTCTTGTGCATCAGCCATTGCATTGGCAACTAATAGAGCCGCCACTAATGACAAAGATGATGCCAAAGGTGGTCGCATTAGACATTGCTATTATAGATTAAAAAAAACGGCCATATTAGGAAGTAGATAATCAGAATCACATTAATGTTAAATTAATGGGTTTCATTTGAACAGGGTATATCTGATAAAGGATAGAGAGAGTTGTCACATAAAAAATAAAAATGATAAATTATACACAGTTCCTAAAATTTATGAAAAATTATATAAATACTTCAAAATTTTAAAACCAACAACTTTCTGTATTTTCAGTTAAGTTTTTAACAATCGATAACATATTTGGTATCAAACTATAATATTAGTAATTAATTTGGGACCAAACTCGGAAGTAAGTAGTGACATCGAAATCATCCTAAACTATTATAAACAAATTGATACTGGTCCATAATTACGGAAAGTTTTTTAATACCTTTCCTTTTCTTGAATATGGTGCGAAACACATGAATGATGTTTCTTTTACTTTTCCCATTTTGAGCCAGACTTCGGTGTTTACTTCTTGTAGGTTCTTAAAATAAATTAATGTCGTTTAGTTTAATTTGATGAAATGAAGATATATATTTCGCACACACAGTCTACACAGTTATTCTCCAATGAGAAAAATTAAAAAAAAAATCCAGAAGTACTAAAACGACGTCTAGAAAAGCATTTAGAGAAGAAGAGCATAAACAGACAAGTATTTAATTATATAAAGGGGGCGTAGGCAGGAAGGTTTTTGCATTGGCAGGGGAGGCAGGGGAGGTTCACGCGTAACATATATTCCTTCTAATCCAGATAAAATTCAAACTCTGAAGCAAGAATTTGTCCCAGTTGATAAATGCCATAAAAACGTCGATGTCTGAAATAGATGCGTGCCGATTTGTTAAAATTAATGTATTTGTTGCAGCTAAGTACTTGTGTTGTGTTGTGACAAACGACTTGTCAATAAGCTACTTCTAGCTAGCTTACACACAGACGGCACGTACTTAAGACTTGTCATAAATGCTCCTCCCGTTCCACCAGGAACAGATAGACCAGACAACTCCGTCTTCTGCTTTACACGAACCCAGTTATTTTTTTTTTTTTTCAAGTAGAAATATGTATAAAGAGCAAACTTTATTAAATAAAAGATCAATACACGACATTTACAAAAACAAGGTAAAAAGAGGCATGAAACGAAAGACATAAATATGTCCCTTAAGTCATAGTTCATATGGTCCAACTGCTTTTTTTTTTTTTTCAAGTTCTATGTGCATTAATTTTCCATCATTTTGAGGATAAAGTAGTTCTTTAAGATAAATATAATTATGCAGAATATCTCAAAATAAAAAGTCTAGATAGTTTGGCATTGAAAGGCTAAAGAGTATACAGAGAGTATACAAAATAACCTATTAATTTTTTTTATATTAATTATTACCCTGTAGGTGAAAATGAAATTCTTAACTCTAAAAATATCCCAAGTCTTTGTATATATATACCGAAAGAATGGTCATGGCAATGGTCGAGGAACAAATGGACAATGATTATGAACCGTAATGTTAGGACATGGAATTTGGAGACTAATAATATACGGCTGGCAACAATTCAAAAGTAATTGGACGTGGTTATAGATAGGTACAGCTGAAATCGTTGAATTTCTACAATTCTTTATTTGCGGGAACGATTCTTCTCTTCCCAAAACATTGGTTAAATGAAGTGCATTTGTACAATCGGGCTCAAAAGGAGTGTTGGGGAATATCCTAACTTTCCACGGCTTCATCCCTTTCTCCCTCTCCCTCTCTCTCCTTTTAATTTCTTAATATGAAATATCCAATAATTATTTAAAGTCGGTTTTATACGTTAGGTGGTATGATTTAGTTATATCATATTCTAATCAATAAACATTTATTCTTCATTAGCATGTGCCATGTAGACTCTCCTACGCTACAATGTAGGCAATCTTGTGATGGATTCATTTTTTATTAAAAACATATTAACCAATATAAACATCAGTATACTACTGAAGAAAAGGCACTTTTCCAATGCGGTTTTCTAACAAATCTGTGTTGGAAAATTCACATTTGCAACATCAAGCCAATGAAAGTTGGCACGTTGGTAGCACACACATAGGAAAAAAAAAATCTTTTCAACGACCACGGCATGAGCCATTTGTTGTTTTTAAAATTCAACCACCTTGGGTTGTTGGAAAGTAGAAAGATGAATCTTTTCAACAATGACATTTTTACTTCTTGGTACTTCTGTTCAAGTTAATTTCTATAATAAAATTTCACATTTGAATTTGATTTTATTCTTGCACCAATTACAATCCAAAGCAAGCACACATCCCCAGAATATTATATAAATATACATAATTACATTTTTTAGAGTTGTCATACATAAGTCCTATAATCCATCCCTTACAACATACTGATATCCATAAGCTTGATGATAGGATGGTTCAACAACATAGTACAACGTAGTACCTCATCTATACATAGTCACTAAATGTTGACCATCACTTGTTCTAGACACCTCAAGAGATACATCATATTGGCCGATGAAGCAATATTTAGTGGTTTGCACAAATTATCCATGTAAGTTTTCTTTCTCATTTTCATCTACTCTATCTTCTCCTTATATTGGGCGTCATGCTTTACAATCCATCAAGCTACAAGCTAGACAAATCATCCTGGAACTGAGGTCTTTGTATCTTATCCACTGGTGGTTCCTCTTTGTAAATAAGGCATTGATGTCTTGGCGCTACTCAGAATCCAATCCGAATATGGGCCTTTTCTTTATCCCATCAATAGCTAAACTAAAAATCATAGCCCGATCGGTGTCTTAGCTAGACCCACTAGAAGAGAAAATGGCTAGAGCGACTAGGAGAAGCGACTGAAATTCAGTTACAACAAAAGTTAATCGCATCTCAGTTGCAATAAAGTGGGCCAGCTATTGAGATGCAACTGAAACACTCAATCACAACTTTTTAGTCCCATCTCAATAGCATATTTGAAAAAAAAAAAATCAATTGTATTTAGTCTTATGTATTAGAATAATACCCCTTTTAGTCACTTATTCAGTTGCATATTTTAAAAAATTTGACTTTCAATCGCATCTCACCTTCTTCCTTATTTTCTTTTCTTTTTTAGTTTTTCCTTTCTTAGCTCTTTGTAGGGAGTCACAAAACATTGTTCATACACTCCAATTTCTTCCCGCCAAAGCATCCATACAACGGGCAAAGGCGAACCTTTCGCAATGAAGTGCAATTGCCATGTTAGGTTGCCAGTGGCAAATGTCATCAGCGAGTTCAAAGTGAGTTCGTCCACTCACCATTTGCATGGAACAGTTGGTCCCCAACCATGGCAACGCAATGAATGGTGGAATGGCCCTTTCATGCCTCACCACTGTGCGGTGGACAGCGTTGTTCTTACATAGTTGCAATAGAATCCCCACCACGATCTCTTTCTGTCTTGTGATCCCACCTCGATAATCTCCACCAGCACAGGGATCTTTTTTTCCTCCACCAATGCTGCCTTTGCCATCATAACTCAAATCAAAACGTTCAACATGAACGCTGATTTATCCACCATGTTCAAACCGAAATTTGCCATTAATTCCACCAACGGTTTCGTGATTCTAGCTTGAATCATCTTGATCTTGTTCTTTTTCACCAAACATAACAAGTATAGTGTCGTGGACGCATCATTCTTCCCCCTAAAACTCCCATTCTCTAAAAGGTTCACCAATAGGGGAATTGCCCCCAGCATTTACATCACCCTACTAACTTTATAAACCATTTAAAGTATAATTTTTTTAAAAAACAAGGTAAAATAGGAAGTGATTGACATTTAGTCGCATCTTGCAACAGTTTTTCAGTCACAACTTATGACTACAACAATCAGTTGCACATTTTGAGGTTGCTGAAAACCTAATGAGTACTTTTTTCAGCTGCACATTGTAGTGACATTTCAATCTCAAGTAGCCATGAAACTATATTTTATGTGATTGAACATATCAATTGCATTTCAGTCGCATTTTGCAACTAATTGCGACTATATGTTCAGATGTTAAAACTTTTTTGCCTTGCAGTGACCCTTCACTATCCTCTCTCTAAATTGCTTTTCAATCTAGATGATGATTCTGTCCTACAAAATTATGGCCATTAGATCATACATATAATGTAACACATGATTTTGGGGGAAAAGAAATTAATTCAATGAAAAGGTTTTTTTGTACTTACAATCATTTCTTCTGACTTCATGTTTATATGTCCTCCACTCTTCTTATGAGTTGTCTGATATATCTTGAATAGACTTGAGTCTTTATTTTCCAAATTTTTGTCCTTTTACAATTCAATAGGTTATTAGAGTTAATCTAATTAAACTGGACATAATTTTATTGTGTAATATAAGGTATATGGTGAATATAAAGTTCATTCTCAGTGTGCTGTAATTAAAGGAAGAAAACCACCTTTGTAAATGGTGCTTTTAACATCCATAATACTCACCCATGGTTCCTATTTTTTAAGTTAAGTTATGATGAGCATAAACATTGACCATGATAATTGGTTTCTCCGGTCCCTGCCATTTCTCCAAAACACCTATGTGCCAAACTCTTGAAAACTGATTTACCATTTTGAATTTGTTTTTGTTCCAAAAACTTAGCAGCCTGCCAATTTTCAGCCTTAGTCTCCTTTAGTGTGAGAAAATAAACTTTCTCCTTACACACCGGTTTTTTAATAGTACTTCTCTTTTCTAGTGTCCCTAGACCCTAAACCACCAACATTCTGGGGCAAAATTCTCATTATGTAATATAAGCCCCTTTAGTTACATCGATCAGTCAATCAAATAACAACAAAACCCATTAAGAGGGAATTACTTGACTATCAAGTTGCTTCAGTTAACTTACCATAGTATCTTTTGCACTTTCATACACGAACCAATCTCATTCACAATATTACATGTTCTCAGTGTTTCCAGTTCCCTTAAATGCGAACCTTCTGGCTTTTCTTTAAGTTTTTTATTCTTGAATTGAGCAACCAAATTATTGATATTACTGGTTTTGCCTGATCCTCCAGCAATGTTATTACTCTTCAAATCCACTTCTTGTTTAAATGCATGTACTACCTTAGAATATAAGATTTTCTTTTGTGCTTCTTTCTACTTCTTATGATCTTTAATTACCTTTATGATACATTTGCTTGAAGGATTTTTTTTTTACTAATTTTGATTTGGGCTGTTTTTCTTCTTTACCTTCATAGGTAATGATAGTGCTCCTTGCCTTGACCACTTCTACCTCTTTTATTTATAGGCCATGAGTTTGTACAAGACACAACCTTCTATCCTCCTGTTGTAGGCTCAATATTCATCTCCTGGATTGAGTGGCCTAAACCTTTAAAGTTACTGTTTGACATGCCTCCAAAATTATTTCTACTTCTTTCTGGATGCGTAAGCTAGTTGTTCACCAATTTCTCTTTATTGCATGTAGTTTTCTAATTTGGCATTCATTCAACATCAACAATAGCACTTAAACTCTTAACCGTTCTAATGTTCAATTAATCTACCTTTTCAAGCATATCGCTTCATCTAGAATAATGAGAAGCAATTTTTCATAAAATTGCATTTTTTGTGTCACAAACAGTGGCCTAATATCTCAAGTTGATAAACTGTTCATCTTCAGCTACATTCTAGTTGAGTCTTTAGCTAAACTTTGAAGTGCCATATTGAATCAGCCCTTCGTGGGCGAGCCGGGAAACCAATGCAAACATGTCCCACATTAGTCATAATTGGCTAATTAATTAATTGTGCATTAGTTAAAACCTTCATGTTTTTAGTTAATTAACCTACTATGCAACCATATATAAGTAATGCTTTGACTTAAATAATAAAACAAGTAATAAAATATAACTTATTACCTTAACATTTCAATAAAACTGATTATCAGAACCGTCAAAGCATACAAAACATTTATGATATTAACTACACATAATCAACCAAATATGAACACCAAGCATAGAATTCTCTACTCATACTCAAGGGCGACTCTAGAGTTTAACTACTCATCCATGTATATTAAAGGCAAACTATTGTACAAAACTATACACAAAAGCTAAACTACTAAAATCAATAACTAGCTTCCACCTTAAATCAAAATTTAAGTGGTAAGCTCCAAGAGTCCTTTCTCGTGCTTCATTAGCCTTTGTCGGCCAAACAAAAACTATTGTTAGTATCGTAACTTACCCAACAAGTAAACCATAAACTAGAATCATAAGAATTCAAGTAAGTAAATACCTACTCGTGAGTTTAGCTCAATAACCCTTAATGGCTAAAAGCTCAATAAAACCAAAATCTGCACAATAAGCACTAAATGAGTAAAAATAAATGATTCTCAGTAATGAATCGTTCAATCTGTCAGAAAACCATGCACGCATACACACACACACACACACACACACACACACACACACACACACATATTTATATATACAATCTACTACAAGTTCAAAATGATGCGAGGTTAAACCTATGCGTATAGCAATTCAGTCTCTTAGAACTTGTCCTCTATTTAGTCCTCTCACGGGCATCACTATGTGTCAAGTGAGTTTTGGCCTCTAACGTTGTGAGCTTAGCTCATCGTTTAGATTTCCTTTGATTATTATACAGGTGAACAAGATGGATGCATCTTGCTCGAGTTCCAAGGAACTCATTATGTGTACTAAGCCTCCACATAGTGCCTTAAGCCTTTAGGCTTGCCTAAGCCACCAGTGTACTAGGTTCCCACCCTTACCTAGGTGTACTAGGATTCCACATAGTGCTTTAAGCTAATGAGCTAGCCTAAGTCACTATTGTACTAAGCCTCCACCTCATAATCCTACCAAGAAATCAATAGGCTCTCATTTGTGCCTTATGTAAAGATGTCTAAACTACAGGTGCACTAAACCTTCACCTATGATGTTTGCCTATGCACCATTACTTGCTTCATCATAGTGGAGTAGCAATTGCCATGGAATGACTCATATGCATTAGGTTCCATGGAACCTACCTAGGTGCACTAAGGTTCCCACATTAAGACCTTGAACCAAAAAGCCCGATTAGCTTCCCTAGTGGTCTTAAAACTTACACCCTAACTAATTGTGTCCTACTGAGGCTAATTAAATTTGATTCTTCCATAAGTACACTTGTAGCCAACTAAACTTGAGGAGACTTTTAGCTCTTACGAGAGTTTTCGAATTCTGGGAGCACCATCGAGCATCATCCACCCTCAGGTACCTTAGGCACCCTTCTCTCGGCTCTCCCCCGAAGCTTTAGTTTAAGAAAAAACATCATTTTTTACTCTTGTGCCTAGGGCTGTGGCTTCCACTTTCCAAGGTCATAGCCCTAGCGTCTCAATTGCTTCAGGCACCTTTAGGGCTACGGCTCCCACTTCCCAAGGCTGCAGCTTTGGTGCCCAAGGCCTTGCACCCGAACATGACTCGCTACGCACCTTGGGAGGCTTGAAAACCCTTTAAAACATGCTTGAGGAACCTACCCACATCATATACCTGCAAAACACACCTCCTAAGTGACAATACACCACCCATACTAAGCTTGCAATGCACACACACTAGTCCACCATGAACTTCACATCCACCAATCAACATCATTCACATAACCATATGAATTCTACTACAAGCAACCTATGAATGACATCAATTATGCATAAAACATAAATCTCTTACCTCAATTAACGTTGAATTAACATAATCAAGCAACCACAAAACCACACATTCCAAGCTCAAATGTTCCACTAAGGTTTTTCTTAGGTTTTAAAGCAACACAAGGAAAATGGCACCAATTAACTAATTAACATTAACCCAACAAAACTCAAGCTTAAATAATCTCAAGAAACATAAAAACGTCAAGAACAAAAGCTTACCTTTCGCCCAAAACCTTGGCCAATCTAAAAAATGTTTCTTGAAGCTTAAAAACCATGAAACCAGTATAAAACAAGCTACCTCTTACTTGGGCATAACAAAAGCCTCTTAATTTCAACAAGAAATTCTAATATTGGTGAAGTTTGAGCAACAAATGATGAGGGGAAGAAAGGGCAACAAAAATGGTGGAGAAGAGGAGGTTGAATAATGGAAAAAACGTTTTCCCTAACAAGTTTTATACAACCAAGCCCCTCCCTCTTAATTTCTTTTTTAAGTTTTGCAAATGAATCTCACCTCTAAATAGTAACTAAAGGTTTAAATACTTAAGGCAAAATTTCTAACTTAGGCTTTGAGTTTTAAAATTGTCATTTTAACTCTTAGGACTCATCTTGATCCTCCGAGATGTAAAATGACCAGTTTGCACCTAGCAAAACCTAGTGTCATAAATCACCCAGAACCAATTAACCCTTGAGTAACTTACTTGATCTTTGCCTAGTCACCTCAAATTAAATTATTTAAACTATGGATTCATGAACTTACCTTTCTCATTGAGTATTATGCTTAGAGTGCTATAACATATATTCTTCCTCAATTTCAGAACAAACTTGTTTACAATGACACTAGTACGCTAGATTCGTATGGCTGACAACTTCTTTAGAAACTTTCATAGTGTACTATCTCATTGTCAATTTTAAATTTTGACATATTTAAAATTGGTTCCATCTCACAAGTTAAAACCTAAAAGCGCGCAACTTCAAGATTTGAGTTTGAAATTGCCTCTCTTGCTACTGCCACAACCTTTCCCCATAACACAACCATTATAGAGAAAGTTGAATCACTCTAAACTTGTAATGGGACTCCTTTGCACCTTTGCCATACCAGCCTTATAGTTCTGTTCAATTGTTTATGCAAAGGAAAAAACCAGATGAATTATTGCATCAGCCATTCACCACCATTTTTTAGCAAGGATTCCAAGTCTTCTTTTGAACCACACTAAATTAACATCGTCAGACCTCCCAAACATCTTATTTTATTAGAGGGTCCTATATTGTCCACATCAAATATCTTTTGGAGACTATCAATTAACTCAACCCTTTTAACTTCATCAACAATGCACCATTGTAACTACGTCCCTTCATCGTCCTTAGTTAAGAACTCAATTCCTTCCTAATATTGATTTTTTTTTATTCTAGTTTAACCCTTTTCTGCTTTTGGTTTCACCCCTTCTTATCTTCAACCATATGACCAAGTAAAACATCCTTGTACATTCTCCTCTATGTTTTTTTATTTGACTCCATATTTGAACTTTATGATGTCACCACTACTTTGTTACGGAACCTACATATGTTAACACTCAAGCTATATAATTCGATCCATATATTATTGAGGTCTTTCTCAAGCTTAAACACATCTTCTCCTTTTCAAAAGTATACAAAACCAAAATGACAACCAGTTTTTGACCTATTTTACCCAATGTAGACATCTACCACCAGTCCAAAGTGTTTAAACACCTCCCACCTAGTCATTAGGAAAATTTGTAAAGAAACTTAATCTAAGACTCTTTCCAATGCCTTGATGTTTTCTCTGTTGAAAGCCTCACCCCTTGATTGCTTCTTGCCTCAAGACCCCCCCCACTCTCTCTCACATACACACACACACACACATTTTTTAGAAACGAATGTATAGATCCATCCCATGTAAATTAACTAGCCCTAAACCCTAAAAAAAAACTTTTGTCCCATATTAAAAACAAGTTTGTCCAACAATAAGAAAAAAAATTCTAAATTAAAACACAATTTTTTTATTGATTTCCAAATTTAAAATAAATAAATAATTAAAAGACCTCATCCTACTGATCCTAGTGGTGCAAATCCTTCCGGGCAAATTAACTACTAATAATAACAACAAAACCACATACTTACATATCATCATTCACCTTCAACATCTTCAAAAATTTTTGGGGAAAAAAAAATGAATACCTAACAAAAAAAAAAAAGAAATAAGAACAATTTACCTCCAAAGCAAATAACAACCCAGCTAATCTACTAGGTAAGCCCTCCAATTATGAATACAAGCCAAAAACAAAAGTTATTCAACCTCATAACCAGTCCGAAAATTCTTGGATCCACCGGGTGGACATACACCCGGTTAGGAAACGTGAAAGTTACAGTTAAGTAGGCAGAATATGGAAACATGGTTCAGTTAGGAAGTCACGATTAGTGTAATCAATTTACCATTTATATAATATTCAAAATGGATATTTTTCATACCAGTTTAAGTTGCGGCAATTCCCTCCTTCACAAAGTTCAAACTCTTTTTTTGCATCCAAGAATTCTCGTTATTCGAGCATTAGATAATTTTTTTTGTCCATAGAGTTCTTTTTTTTTTCTGAAAGTTCGTATAAAATGGTGTTTGACCTAAACGAAAGCCCAGCAGTTGAAGAAGTGTATAGTGGTGCTGAGGCGGGGAAAGGCGAGGGGGAAGTAATTTGCGGTTGTGATGAAGAAAACAATTGCGGAGTAAACGTTCAATATTTCGAAAAGGGAAAAGAGGTCGCTGATGACTGTGTGAATTATGGAGAAGAATTAGGAGGTTTTTATCTAATTTATATGCATATATGTGTTACACTGTAATTTCATAATGGCATTAAGGATGTTTTTTTTATGCAGCATTCGATGCTGAAGGAGATGAAGAAGTGGATGTCGATGGTGGTGATGAGGGAGTTGGAGTCGAGGAAGGTGAAACTGAACAGTGTTTAAATTCTCGCAATTTAGGATAGTGTGTTTGAATTCTGTGTGAAATTGTTTTCACATTTGTCTGCAATTTTGTATGTAACTGTGTGGCATATGTATTAAACTGTAAATATTATGTATTAAAATGTGATATAGTTGTACGCTAATGGTTGTATGCATTATAAACCAGTATATTTTTTTATCTATTTTCAGATTATATTGTCGACTACTCTATGATAAAAGGAGATAATTGGTTCGAAGATGTATCTTTCGAAGGTGTTGGTTTTGAGAGTGTGGAAGCAGCATATTCCTTTTTTAGTCGGTATGCGGTGAATAATGGTTTCAAGGCTTGTCGGAATAAGCTTCGTTGGAGGCAAAATCAAGTAATTTCTATAGAGTACTGTTGTCACTGACAAGGATTCAAGAAGTTAGCAAAGAATAGTGTAGAAGGACCTTCTTTTCGTAAACATTCTTTGCATTGTGGTTATGGACCTCCACACCAAAATTGGTAAGACAAAATGAATTCAAAGGTTTGTCCATACAGTTGGTACTGTGAATAGTCTATCTCCCCTGCTCCCTCTTCACTCGAGTCACCACTTCCATCTTCCCTGGCCATCGTCAATCTGTCATTATTTACAAAAAATAAAAAAAAATACCATTAACCACTATATCTCATGCACATCCGAAAATAGTCCATGTATACAACTGATAATCATTGTAACAGTATTCCCTAACAATGCGATTGTATTAGTTGCGTAACCCCATGCAATAAACTGGAATGCAACTGTTATTCATTTGAAAATGCAACCTATCATTCTGGGATTCCAGTGTATTAAACTGCATTTGCATAAACAAACCAAGTTATTGGACTGAAAAGGTAACGTATCATTCCGTATTACTTATGTATTATTCTAGTTATATAATGTACCAATATGCACACCCCCTCTACTAAACTGTGATAGCCCATGCAACACACACTAATCATAATGGAAAACCCAACAATCAAATAATCCGATAACATACTTACATAAAACACTACATATCTAACTGGGGACATAATGTATAATTTTGGTTATCCACTGTATTAATCTGTATGTGTGCTGTCCCATTTCACACACTAATCGTAATGGAAAACAGGACAATACATACAAATGCTGTTTATCTTAAAATGCAACCTATCACTCTGGGATTGCAGTGTATCAATCTGTATTCGGAATAGAAAACCTCACAATCACACACATAACCCAACAACAACACCATACAACCACCATTCATGAACCTTACTGGACTGAAAAGGTAATGTATCATTCTGTATTCGTTATGTATTATTCTAGTTATGTAATGTACCAATACACACACCCCCTCCACTAAACTGTCATATAACATGCAACACACACTGATCATAATTGAAAACCCAACAATCAAATATTCTGATAACATACTTACATAAAGCACTACATATCTAACTCGAAACAGAATGTATCATTTAGATTATCCACTGAATCAATTTGTATGTGTCCTCTTCCATTCCACACACTGCTCATAATGGAAAACAGGGATAATAAATTCCCAGTGCATTGAACTGGAGTACAAATGTATCAACGCGTTAGCCATTCTGTTTCCCATTCTTTATCTCCCACATTAATACATATCCCACTCAGTGCCATACATTTTATAATCAGATAATCACAACAATAATTTCATACATTTTGTTCTTCCACCCACTATAACATCACAACACTAATTTCAAAGAAATCGCAAATCATCTGCCGAACCCATAGAGTTTCTAGCATTTTGATACAATTGACTTATAACCCAAAAAATCATGCAACAATTCCTGGAAAAAAACTTCGAATCTCACCTTCGCAAAAATCGCGATCGTTCAGTCTTCCCTGTCACGACGCGACTCCCCTATCCCGATGCCTGCTCCCCTGCGCAGCCGCTTCGTAGATGCCGGAGATAGGCGGTGTCCTTAACTCTCCAGGCAGACGGCAGCGTCTTCCCCGATTTCCTGACTTCCGGTAAGGCGGCAGTTGAGTTCAAGGAGCGCTCAATCGTCGGTTTTAGGGTTGTGGGACTGGTGGGAGGTTTTTGTATGGGATGTGGAATCAAAAGAGGTAACTGCCTCATCGTATCCCTGTTTATCGCGCGTTCCCCTTTTTTAAAAAATTTTCTTGACGGAAGACCGCGTAACGGCGTCAATTGGTGTATATACACCAGGTGTATATT